>JAJMFN010000070.1:0-16719 GCA_030574735.1 Hansenula sydowiorum
AAGGTTTAAAATCAGTCATTTTATTTGGTGTTCCTTTGAAAGATGGTTCAAAAGATCCCGAGGGGACAAGCGCTGATGATCCAGAAGGTCCAGTTATTCAAGCTACAAAAGCCCTACGTGCCAATTTCCCAGATCTATACATCATGGCTGATGTTTGTTTATGTGAATACACTTCTCATGGTCATTGTGGTGTTTTATTTGAAGATGGTACAATCAACAGAGAAGAATCTGTGAGAAGAATCGCCGCAGTGGCTGTTAATTATGCCAAAGCTGGTGTTGATTGTGTCGCACCATCCGATATGATTGATGGTAGAATCCGTGAGATCAAACTAGGGTTGATTGAAGCTCAGTTGGCTCATAAAGTGTTTGTTATGTCATATGCGGCCAAATTCAGTGGGAATTTATATGGTCCATTCAGAGATGCTGCATGTTCTCAACCAGGGAAAGGTGATAGAAGACGTTATCAATTACCATCAGGTGGTAGTGGATTAGCTAGAAGAGCGTTGAAAAGAGATCTAGAAGAAGGTACCGATGGGGTTATTTGTAAACCATCAACATTCTATTTGGATGTCATGGCTGATGCGTCTAGAATATGTCAAGATTATCCAGTTTGTGCATATCATGTTAGTGGTGAATATGCCATGTTACACGCTGCTGCTGAAAAGGGGATTTGTGATTTGAAAACCATTGCTTTTGAAGCTAATATGGGCTTCTTAAGAGCCGGTGCAAGATTAATTATTAGTTATTTCACTCCTGAATTTTTGGAATGGTTGAATAATTAAGAAAATGTGTTTTTGATGAAGTTAGATGAATTGTATATAGGCTAAACCTTGAAATGAATTAATATATATAAAAAATGAAAATTAATTATAGAATACCGATTATTAAGCTGTATATACGCTATGCTAAAAGTGCAGTTTTTTTCTGTTTGACTTTTGTGGGTTGTTGCTGAGAGTCTTCTTCTTCTTGTTTCACAGGTTCTGGTAAATGATTCGTACTTGGTAAGTTCTCAATCAGTTCATCTTCCTTCTCTTTAGTAGGTGGAACTTTATTCTTTGAAACACCCTCTTGTTCTTCCAATAATCTCAACTCTTCATCAAGTTCATCTTCATAATCCTTTCCTACTATAGATGATGATAAAACATGATCTATTTCTTCTTGATATTCGATGTTTTCATTCACATCATCCATTAATTTCTCAACATCGTTTAGATTCATCTCATGATTTAGCTTTTTAAGGATCTCATTACCATTTGTTAAACCTTTGAGGAATTCCTTCTCAACTAATTTGAACTCAATGTTTTGAATCATATTTTCCAAGTTTAATATCTGGTCTGATACATTCTCCAATAGCGTTTCTTGATATTTTGTTCTCTTCAACAACACTTTAGCATTTTTCTTATCATTGACTTTTAAATAATTCTTGATCTGTTCAGTTTCACTCCGTATTAACAAATTTGATTTTTTTTGATACTTTAGCAATTTATCCTTTTGTAACTTGACTTGTAGGATGGCCTTATCCTGCGCAGTAACTTTAGGGCTTGAACTTGTGTTCCCCATGCTCTGGATCTATTTATAGATGAGTTCTCTCAAGAAGGTTCTGTGTGCAGGTACTTAGAGTTGAGTAGTCGTTGTTTGTGTGTGGATCTGTCTTTGAAATTCAAGAGGTCGGTTGGCTGCCATTTTGAAAAGTGACTCTTATCCGATAAGAAAAAAGAATCAACACCAATTCAATTTCCACTATACTTTACCCTTCAGTTAAAGCAAGGGTCTCCATTCCCGGCTCTTGATGGTGCTTAATCTATATCAGGGAGCTCATCCAAATATGTGATTGAGCCAATCATTCCAAGTGGTATCGAGCAATTAAAATCACTTGATTGATTGTCTTTTCGAATCTCTATCTTTCTACACAACAAGGCCAGGCCAATCGACTGGAGATAGTGTCCCAAGGAAACCATCAATAATCATCTAACTCGCCAAGCTAATTATTATAAGTTCCATATCCCTAAAAGTTCAAGTTGTGAATAAATATTGCTGATTATGTAAGATATCACATAATCACTTACGCTTAAATAACCTGTGAATTCAGCGGATTATTTTTCCGTAAATCTCTCCGATGTAGTGTAACGGCTAGCACGGTCCGCTTTCACCGGGCAAACCGGGGTTCGACTCCCCGCATCGGAAATTTATTTTTTCTTGTTTGGCCGAGTCGCGAATGTGTTCTGTGAATTTGTTTCTTTGAAGCTGAAGTGTTTTCTATGCAAAAGTGATGAGCTATTGAAGGCTCCTACAGGTTACTTGCTTTATGATCCACCACTATAATGGAAAAATGGGAAGAGCCTAGAATTTGCGCATAAAGGCCAGTACTCCGTAGTTGAGATTTCCAAGTATGGATCTTGATGTGGTTGTAGTTGACGTTTATATGACAGAGGTCCGTTATTTAGTGGGATGTAACTAGATGTACTGAAGACTTGTTTCTATTGTGTCAATGCTTCTAAGAATGTTCTAAGAAGTCTGGGTGTGGTTGTACGTGTTTTGGGGGTTCCTTGAAGAGGGTGATGGGTGGGTATTAAATATGGTGGAAGGCTGTATAAAGTGCTTTTCAAAATTGCTTTGAAGGTTCCCAAGATGCCCTGAGATTTATATAGTCAAGATCTGTATCTAGTCTCTCATTCGCACCACCAATTTCGGCTCCTGAATCGATGGGAGGTGCTTGGACGAAATGGTGGACGATTGATTGATATTCCTACGCGCATCGCTGAAAATTCAACGGGCAGAAAAGCTTTACTTCCCACTTTCCCAACAGAAGGAGACTAGACTCTGTTGAATTGTGACAGTTGAAGTTAGAATTGGAAGAAGATGGAAGACAGTTGCTAAGTTCTTTGGATCAATTATCAATATTTGTTGATGCTTATTATTCATTCTTCGAGATTCCTTCAATCGCACCATCTCCGAACTTAAAAATAGACCAAAACCAATTCAACAATTTAGTCACAATTCAACATTTAAACAAACAACCACAAAACTGTTAAATCTCTGTAAAGTGTATCAACTCTCAGTAAATCTCTGCCTAGCAGCTCCACCTAGCGATCTCCCAGTAGCTGTTTAATCCGTAGGCTCGCTCCGCTAAAACTGGCCCTCGCAATCTTTTTTTTGCCTTGCTATTTGAGACTTTCCAACTGAAACTTTTAAAGAGTTGAAATTAGTTTGACTTGTTGCCAACTTGCTTCAATTTTGATTCATTGAACAACTTTCCAATATTTTACATTCACAAGTAAAGTAAATAAAAGTACATTTCTCACTTAGCAAACTGCCCAAATCCCCCACATAGCCCCTCAACCTTTTCGTTCTTAGAAAGTGTGTGTGTGGTACCTGGAACTTTTTTTTTTCACTATTCACTTGTCTCTTTGGTAAGAAGAAGCTACAACTCAATTAGAAATTGAATTTCCATGAATTGATCGATTATACATTATCTACTATTGCATTATCTTTCCATATCATCTTTGAAAAAGCATTGTCCCAATTAGTCTCGAGAAAACAAATTCAATTATATTTTCCTTGAGATTTTAGATTCTTCCCATCAAACAAGAAGCAACAAAATAACAAAAACTTTCCCATATCAAGATTTAAGTGTTTCAATCCATTAACATCATTTTTATCTGACATTCCACCGTTTCCAATTGCTTTTGCTTTTACTTCATTTGATCTGTTTTAATCAATCTTGTTATTTCTGCTAGTATTTCTGATTTTATCTGATTTCACTCATCATGTCAAACTTCAACTCAAGCTTTGATGAAAATGTTCAGCCTTCCAACGAACAGGCTCAATCCCAATCTCAGCAACAGCAACAGCAACAACAACAACAAGGTCAAGGTCAAAACCAACAACAAAACGAAGACTTTCAAAATGCCGAACTAGCTCCCCAGGGCGTTGCAGCAGCAGGAGCTGTCCCTCCTCATATTGGCCAACCTGAATATCTGGCACCATTACCAATCCCAAACCCTCCAACAGCAACCTCACAGACATCTTCGTCTCCTCCAAAGACATTATGGATGGGTGATTTGGATCCATGGTCTGATGAAGATTCCATTGTCAATCTGTGGTCCTCTTTAGGTAAAAGAGTCTTGGTTAAATTGATCAGAGCTAAAAAGGGTACTCCTGCTGCTACTTTAAACACTGGTCATGCTGGGTATTGTTTCATTGAATTCGAAACTTATGATGATGCGAAAAGTGCCCTAAGTTTAAACGGTTCTCAAATTCCAAACACAAATCGTTTGTTTAGATTGAATTGGGCTTCTGGTGCAACTTTATCCTCACCAATTCCTCAATCTCCAGAATATTCATTATTTGTTGGTGATTTGTCTCCCTCCACCACGGAAGCTCATCTATTGGCCTTGTTCCAAACCCAATTCAAATCTGTCAAGACTGTTCGCGTGATGACTGATCCAATCACTGGTACTTCAAGATGTTTTGGATTTGTTCGTTTCAGTGATGAAGAAGATAGAAGACGTGCCTTAACTGAAATGCAAGGTGTTTGGTGTGCCGGTAGACCTCTCAGAGTTGCATTGGCTACTCCAAGAAATCAATCCAATTCTGCAAATTCTGCAAACTCTTTAATCACTGGATTAAACGGGTTAAATCTTGGTGGTGCTCCAGGTGCTGGGCAATTCCCACCTTTACCTCAACAACAACCAGGTATCCCTCCTCCAAATGCAGCTGGTCAATTTGCTCAATTCCAAGATCAACAAATGAATGGTGTTCCACCTCCACAATCCCTTCAGCAAGGCGTGAATCAACAATCTCAACAACCTCCACCATTGGGGAATAACGATATGTTGATGTATCAATATCAACAAGTCCCACCACCTCTACAATTCTACCATCCTGATCAGGCTCAATCAACTCCTCAATCAGTCCCATATACCGATCCAAACAACACCACTGTCTTCATTGGAGGATTGGCATCAGGTATCCCAGAACAAACACTAGCCGCTTTATTCCAACCATTTGGTCACATCACCCATGTTAAAATCCCACCAGGGAAAGGTTGTGGTTTCATTAGATTTGATAAACGTGAAGATGCAGAAGCCGCAATTGCAGGTATGCAAGGTTTCCAAATCGGTGGCTCAAGAGTTCGTTTGAGTTGGGGTAGAGCTCAAAATCAACAACAAAGAGTTCAACTAGCCATGGCCAATAACGGTCTTGCCGGCCCTCCATCAGGTGCTCCAGGTGCTCCAGGTTTAGCCCCACCAGGCGCTCCACCTCAACAAGCTCAAGGTATCCCAACCAATGGTTATTCAACCCAGCCAATGATTGCCCCAGTCAACAGTATGTATTATTTGCCACCAACAGGGGGGAAAGGTTATGATCAATATCAACAACAAGGCGGTTATATTGTTGATTCTGGTTATATTCCAGAATCTCAACATCAAATCCCATCGTATAATCATGATATAGAATCTCAAGATAATAATGAATTATCAGAAAGAAATCAAACTCCTCAACAAGAGGGTGATTATAGTACTAGCAATGCAACTGGCAGTTCCAATCATCAAGGTTCCAATAATGGGAATGAAGGTGCTGGAGATGATGAAAAAGACGAACAAGCGAATGATGGCTCGAAATTACAAGAGATGTATAGAGCTGCTGTCGCAGGGAAATTGGATTCGTTGAATTAATACCTCTTTTATTATCAATTATACTATAATGAAATCTCATGACATGACATTTTTAAAAAATTGAATTTATATTGTTTTTCCTCTTATCAAAACATAGTTTGTTCAACTCTTGTTTCTACTTTTTTGGTTTCTTTTTTCTTTGGACCCTTAATTCCCTTTCTCATATTGTCACCATCATCCAATTAATTAGATGATGCTGTCATATATTATATCTTGTTCCTCCCTATATCCACCTCCAATTATGAACCACTCATGCAATGAACTCAAGTATCTTGGCTGTTGTTGTTGTTAAATGTTTGTTATTATTGTTATTGTTATGTGTGTGGCTTATTATCAACTGCTTTATCATTTTGGGTTCTGTATAGCTTAACGACTCAAGCTTGTTGTTCGTGTTCGTTCTTGTCATAACTGGTTATTTGATGATCTCCACGATTCTACAATACATCCTCAATTGGAGTCATCAAATAAAAGCAAAACATATAAAAAGTCCTATTGTTTTATATTATTATACTTAGTGGTACATACCTCTTTGACTTTGAACTCTTACACATGAAATCTTTATTTTGTTATTATTACATCTTGACCTATATATTAAATTTCACGTGAATATTGATTGTTTGTTCGTTATGTTACTGTACTCATAGAGAATATGCATTGGAATAGTTATGAAACTTACGATGCTTGAAACTTAACAATGCAATCATGATTGAACATTATATATACAAGAGATGCAATGACGTACAGTGACAATCAACCAAAAATCTAATTTTTGGAAACTAGTCGTCTTCTCTATTTCAATTCCTCATAACTTGGAGGAAGTTCTGGATAATATTCAATCACCTTCTCTATATTCAAATCACTCCATTGTTTAAAAGTATATAAATCTGTTGTTTTCGTCATCCATTCCATTCTATTCTTTATGGATTCATTATCACCACCACTGATTTTACCTCTTAACAGTTTCCGTAACTCTCCAATGTTATTAATCGTCTTGTCAATCTCATAATCACTGAATAAATTACCAATCTTATCTTTGATCAATTTAGCCATTCTTGGACCTCGTCCATTTGTACTAACCATCACTTGTAAATAACCTTTCCTGAATATGGCTCCGAAATAAAAATCACATAATGGTGGAACATCTGCTATATTCACGTTTAAACCTTTCAATTTACATTTGTAATAGATTTGCTTACTCTCTATTGGATCATCAATTGAGACTAAAACTAATTCAAATTTTGAGTTTTGAAGGTATTCATCAATTTGTTTATATTCTTCTTCATTGTAATGCTCCAATTTAGGGGCTGGTGTTTTCTCATACAACGATAAATCATTATCAACAAACGGACGTCTATGCACAGCATACAGTAAACCTTTTGACTCACGATATTCAATTTCTTCATTCATACTTGGTGATATCACTGTGACTTTGGCATTTGCATTCAATAAATGATAAATTCTACTAGCTGCGACTTCACCACCGCCAACGACCAAGACATGACGATCTGGATATTGCTGTTAGGTATTTATATGTTGAAATTGTTCATCCTTCATTACTCACTCTTAACTTGCCATGCAAGAATCAATGAACCATTTGGTAAGATCTCTGGAAATTCTGATTGAGACATATCTACTAATCTTGTTGTTGGATAGGGATAATTTCACTGAAGCTTCAATTCAAATGCTTTGCCACCAATATATCGCTATGACCAGGATCTCTCCAATTTGTGATAGGTCCATAAACAAGCGGAAATTAAATTCATCTTGTTATCAAATGAATTGATATATCGATCGAAGAGACAGTCTTTTGACTGCCCCTACCATAAAATCTGGCGCGTAACAAAAAAAGAAAATTGCTCCACGGCAGGTTCGAACTGTCGACCTTCAGATTATGAGACTGACGCTCTACCGACTGAGCTAGTGGAGCCAACTTTTTTGTGAATCTTTCGATGGGTCTTTCAGTGACAACATAGCCAGGCCTTTTGGCTTAGTAAGCATTTAGTAATCGTTTAACCATCCATTAGAGGTCTCTAATCCTTTGTTCGCTGGTTTCACATCTTGATCAACTCACCAAGATCTCTTTCCTGTTTCTCAGATATTGAAACAATGCACGACCAACTAATGAAGTGGATCTTATATCAACCAACACAGAAGGTGAGATTGACCTGATTTTTGATACACAAATTGGTAGGGTTCACTCTTGATTCTTGAAGTGAGTATTATGGATCCGTATCTCAAGTATACAACTTCTTGCCACATGCCGTACATGAGTTAGAAAGAAGAGGAATAAACACCGTGTTTACATGTTGACGTTTCAACGTACTGGGACATGCAGGATGACAGTGACACCTGTTTTATCAACATTCCAACTACGTATGATTGAACTATAAATCACTCATAGATTCCTAGTTGATCTGCCTCAGAAAGATTTGCGTCTCTGATAGTTGATGTGTGTGGTATAAAAATTACTTGTTTGTTCTACACCTACTTCGCTCAAATCAAATACTAATTCGTCTAAGGCGAAGCTACCAAAATAGAAATGCTTGGATTCACATTTATAAAAGGTTACCAATAATAGTTTCTTTAGTGAGTTTTTGGATATCGCTTATACTTCGTTTATTGCAATTTGTTTATTGCGCTCCCGTGGTAAGACCATTAACGAAAAGCAAAGGATAAAGTAGCATCAATATTTGGTATTGATCCATCGAACTGACGAAATGATTTTTTTGAAGTATCTGATGAATACAGTATATGAACTTTAAATGTTTGAATTTGGTCTTGTACCGAAAGTTCACATTTTAGTGTTATGAACTGTGATTCAATCTTTAGCACCAAATATCCTTGATAGAGAATAGCACTAGCTTCAGTTCTCTTCAAATTTTGGATGCTTAGAAATACATGTTTTTTCCAGAAAGTACATCAACCTTGTAGGGTATTCGAATATACTTATGATTGGATTCGATCTTACAATTTCAATTTTTCAAAATAAATTATTCAATTCTTTGATTAACATTATATATATATATATTCTATTCGTAGTACTTTCAAATTGTACAATTAATCCTGTTGTTTTCGCTTGTCCTGTGTATCCGTAAACCTTATAAAAAAAATCCCTAATCTCAAAAAAAAATGTATTCATTAGCATCGTGTATCATTATTGTTATCCCATATTGTGTGTGTGGTATTAAAACACATGAGTTGAAGATAACCATCTTTTGTAATTGTTTTGAATAGAGATGGAACCTTTTTTGATGATATCGTCATTTGATTCTAATGAGTTTATTATAGTTTTTGGTTTTGTTGTTGTAGAGAATGACAGTTCAGGTATGGTCTTTGGGATATAGTTTGGAGACGATAGAGATAAGTCCAAGTGGAATTGATCCACATCATCATTTGGTATTATAGAATTGTTTCTTGATGGGATTTTAGATTCATAAAGTAGTGGAGTGTGTACCTCTTGTAAATCAGGTAGAGAATCTGTTGTTGAGTCTAAAGAACAAGAGTATAGTTCTAGTTCTTCTTGTGGAGGTTGGACGTTGTCCAGTTCGAATTCAAATTGTAAGAAGTCAGCCATTGTGTGTTTGTGTATGATGTTGATAACTACATGGTAAAAACTCAGCTCATCAAACAAAGATATCATGCTCTCTTTATATATTTACTTTGCAAATACACACCAAAACACACAAATGACTAACATTCACACACAATTAGAAATGCCACCGGTAGGGCCAGCGCTTATTGTGGATTTCACCATGAAAATTTTTAAAACTCCCACAAAAACACACCAAAAAAAACACGCGAAAAACTCACTAAGAGACTAAAACTATGCTGATAAGAGTCACTTTGGTGGTTATCAATAGGGTTGATTAGTTATTGTAGTGGTTATGATTGAGTTGAGTACCTTAGTAGTTGTACACTCTTGTACACTCCTGTATCAGTGCATCCGAGTCATCAACTAAGAGTCACTCATATCTCTCTTATCTTTGTTAATTTCAGTTTCAATTGATATCAATTATGAGCAATATCTGATCAAATGATAAAAATCAGCCATTGATAAACAAATTGATCAGTTCTAACCGATCGCGGTGTAATTGTTTTTTTCCTTCTTGTGTGATTCATGTGACTTTTGGTGATTTTGGATGGTTTTTTTGACAGGTGTGGTGAGTCAGAGATTATGACACCACAACAAATTACTCATAATCGAATAAATGACTCTAAGACTATTCATTTGATTCGTGATTTATTAGCAATTTGACTTGATTAGTTGTTTAGTCCCAGTTGATCCCAGTCATACATTCCATCGTTGTTGTATTGTTATTGTTTAGACCTGTCAATGTTGAAGCCTATTGGCCATCGCTCGTACACCCTCCTTTACCGGCACACTAAAAATGACACCAAACCTACACTAAGTGACTAACCCATTAACACCCAGGTGAACCTTTGAACCTTTGGCAAAATTTGCACATTGCCAATCGTGTGGAGGTCCGCGATCTGACACAAAGCCATAAGTGCATTCACTGTCTACACACTAAAGAATAGGCGTCAATCCACCCTTCTTCCTCAGGGGTATCCTTCTTGATGCATAGTAAAGCAGCACCTTAGTATTCTTCATTCTACTGGAAAGTGAAGTTAACGTATATTTATCAAGTGCCTACACACTACTTCAACAACCTCCAAACTTTCACATCGAAAGAATCGCAATTGAACCAATGATTGAACCAAATGAAATTGAATGGAGCGGTTCGTGTTTGGTGACGAACTGACTGTTGTTTTGGTTGGCGGGTTTGATTGTTTACTGAAGATCTGTTTTTGTGTACAGGTTTAGCATCATGGTGAAAGATTCGGTCGATTTTCTGATGATTGTGAAAGAACTACAACTTGGTTGAGATGGAATCATAAAGCCAAACTAGATATGCATTCTTCTCTTAGCAAGATCCTTCATGAGGTTTCCAAGAACTCCACTGTCCAAGATTTTGATTACACATATGATGAATTGTTGTCTGGCGCGCTGGTTGAATTCCAACATCTGAAGATCCCATTGATACAGAATGCAAACGGTATTCGCCTGCTCATTCAAAATTGGTTTTCAAATTCTGAGCCT
Organism: Hansenula sydowiorum; assembly: GCA_030574735.1. Lineage (NCBI taxonomy): Eukaryota > Fungi > Ascomycota > Saccharomycetes > Phaffomycetales > Wickerhamomycetaceae > Hansenula > Hansenula sydowiorum. The sequence continues at coordinate 10,780 of JAJMFN010000070.1, forward strand.
TTGTCTTGGTTAAGCTTAATTTCTCACTATTGGGCTTCGAAAAAGGACTCAACACCAATTTATGTACCATCAACGGTGTCACATATCGGTTACTTCTCAAATACACAGCTTTATGTCTTCGATAATTTTGATGATTTGATATTCATGATCAAATACTGTCTTGAATCCAAGATCCCAAGGCTATCATTTTACTACCAAGGGTCAATTGATCAAGGTGCTCAAGAAATTGACTTTGTTGACATGTTGTACTATTTGTTATGTCTTAGATTCAAAGATGATTTGAACTTTAAAATTGATGTCGTTGATAGAGATCATCAAAGAATAGCATTCTCAAATATAGTGGATCATGAGAGAGAACCAGATTTGATATTAAACTTAAATCATGGAATTGAAGATGATAACGATGTCGATGTGTTTTTCGTTGAAGCTGCAGATCTGAACAGTTCAAATCAACCACCGCCACCACCACCTATAAATATTCCTACAGGTGTTGTTGCTCATCATATCCATGCTGGTGGTGATGACACTATAGCAAAATTGAACAATTGGATCAAAAATGCAGACATTAGCAGAACAGTCCATAATGTGATTGATAATGAATCTGAATGTCGATGATTGATGATATTCGCGAAGAAATTTGCGATTTGCAAAATTGTGATTGTTGCGGTATAAGTTCAATCAGGGTTTGATCTTTCCAAACTTCAATCATTTTTTTGTATAGAAAGTCTGTTGCTCAATACATACAATAATGTCGTCAAGAAATAGTGATCCATGTAAACCACAAGCTTGTGCTATTCAAGGTGAGTTGAGTATCAAATGAACCGAGTTCCTAGGCCGAGTACTAACCGATATGAAAGATTGTTTGAAAGCAAGTAATTATAATGAATCCAAATGTACAAAAGTCATTGATCAATTATATGAATGTTGTACAAGTTTTTATCAAGAGAAAGGTGAAGAAGGTAGAACCCCATGTTGTCCAATCCCATCTTTATTAGAGTTGAAGATTAAGCAAAGGAAAGAAGAAAAACTAGATGCCAATTTACATGGATGAAAAAAGAACCAATATAATGATACATATATGAATATATATAAAAGTGAATTGAATTAACTGTTTGTTTAGAACCGCGTAGTCAACCAATAAGAGAGACACGACATATTAAGATTGGTCAAAACTAAAAGAACCACGATGGATTAACTTTTATGGTTTGATCTAAGGCTACCGCGAGCACGAAAAAATATGACAAGGCCATATTTTGTTCAACTAAGGTAAAGATAAGAATTTGAACCGTGACTCTGGGTGCCTATAAGACATTGTTAAAGAATTTTTAAAAAAGGTTTAAAAGTTTAAAATTTTCCAAAGTGTTGATTTCTTTTATACCAAGTTTGGCCTCAGTAAAAATATTTTCGCGATTGGTAAATAAAGAGGGTAAAGAACCATCCGGATATTCGCGCCCAATAGGGCATAATATAACAAATTTATAGGTTTATAGATGCTAATTTATTGTGAATTCTATAATTATTTCTTGATATCATAGTCGTGAATATTTGGCACATACGCCTTCATAGCTATATTTGTTAGTTTTCCAATGTAGTCAGTTTCATTGTGGTTTTATACTTACGAGAATCATCAACTATCCATAAAGCAGTTCCTGAGACGTTACTTAATGAGTATTCCATCTTGACATTATGTTCAAATTCTTCAATTGCTTGATCAATCTCAGCTAAAAGCGTTGTTAGTATCCAATCTGCCAAAATTGGAGAAATATATCTGACATACCTGGTTTCAAACCCGCATCAACCAATTGTTTTCTAAGCATTGAGATATGATACACCATTTTCATTTCTCTCTTTTGAGTGTTTTTACGCTCATTTATCAATTGTGCATCTCTTTTTCTTCTTTGATTATTAAAATTATTTTGTGTAATTGCCAATGATTTCATATGATTCATTGATTGTTCCAAAATCTTCTGTTCTAATGCAATACGTGTTCTATAATTGTCTATAGCAAAATACGTTAATACACCTATTGATAAAACAACAGAGAGATCTCTCAAAGATGTGAATCTTGATGAAGATGATGTGTTTGGACTAGATGGGAATGACGAATGCGAAGCTTGAGGTGTGAAATTTTGAGTATGAGATGAAGAATGATCGTTGTCGAATATGGGTCTTGGTGCGCCATTTTCAAGATGTTCACTGAAATAAGACGGTGGTGATGTTGTTGATGTCTTGAATCGTATGAGTTGCCTCCAATTTGATTGTATAGATATAGGTTTTAGTAGTCCCTTTGGAAGCATTTTTATGGATTTCTTTATTTCAACACGATTGATTGATGAATATACAATGAGAGTATTGTCTTTAGTCTCGTGATAAACAGGAATATGAAGTGGTCAGTTGTTGATATCTGGCAAAGCTCAGCGGTTTTAGTGCTAAATCAACAGATTCAATTCCTCTTCGTTTCTAGTCGTTACGGACCACATATTTTTTTGGAAAAGATATCTAACTATGTTCTATATATTTTCTTACGTGGTAGTTTTGGAAACAAAATAATAAATTACAATGAAATCATGATTTTTAATTTACATTATGAAACACCAAAGCATTTAAAAAAGATATCCGAACAATAAAATATGTGAATTTAAAATATCATTATCTCCATATTTTCCTTAATGACGACGAGATTCTTGAATGATAACATTCAATTCTTCAACTTTAGCTTTAGCTCTTTGGAAAGTACCTAATCTCTTCTTGGCGACTTTTCTAGCTCTTTTTTCACCAGCGTTTCTGATCAATTCAATCAATCTTCTTTCATATGGGGCTAAACCAGAGACTTCTCTGACAATTGAACGAACAAATTTAGCTCTGTTGGATAAAGCACCCTTTCTTTGAGAAATTTTTGGGACTTTTTCCAATTGTTCGACTTTTCTACCTTTGTTGGTACCAACAGCAATACCTATAATCAATAAGAGTTAGTAACTTGTTCCTGATTGAATTTCAATAAATGGGAAATGAGACATCACAAGATTCGAATAAACTTCATTCCATAATTTCTACTTCATCTTTTCAATATGCTTCTCGTCTTTTTAAATCCATTATTTCGTGATATTTCCTTCTGTGAATAATCATAGTATTGCTCCTCTCTTTGCCAAAGGTCTTCTACTCTTTGAAATCTTCTTTATTACTGTTCCCTCAATACTTTTTTTGAAATGTGACATCTTTAATATCTTGTAAATCGTTTCTCTTCTAATCTTCACTCAATAATCTAATTAAGAACTGAACATAGTCTTCCGCTTCTCTTGTGTATCTCTCTCCCTGTAATGCCATCATCACATACCTGATTTTGGAGCCATTTTTGATAAGTATACTTGATGCTATATTATTAGTATTAAGTGTATCAAGAGTTCAAATTTGATTTTCAATTTTCACTAGAAGTTTGTTGAAAATTTCTTGAGAGTCACAGTGTTTCCCAAAAGGGAGCTTTACCCGGTGAGTTGGCAGACAGTAGACTTCCGAATGTGGCAACGAAAATGCAAAATGTATTGTATCGCGAAATGGTTAGTACGGTGTTTCGCGAAGCTGAAAAAGAAATATTAGGTGTATGGATGTGTTTTGGGGGCTTTCGTTAAAGGTATCACGTGACCATACGTAGGGCTTCATGTGCTCAGAGATAGATCTAAATACTATTCGAAATATCTGGGGATCCCATATTTCTACAACTATTTTCATATGCATCATACTATATTCAACAGGATTATGTCTATATACAAACTGTTCAAACTGATTAGCCCACTAAATACAGGTCTGCTTCCTCTCCCGGTGTGATAATATTATCAAACATTCTTTCCATTCACGCCCAATGTTATTTAAACACTTGAAGTAGTTTGTTCTTGTGTTGTTTGGACTTTTGGAATATGGACAATTGGTTTAGGATCATAACCTAAAGTTTCTAAAGCTGTGAACATATCTTGAATTGAACTGCGGAAATATTTGTTACAACAATCTTTATTGGTGATTGTTTCCCCATAAATTTTAGCATTTAGTTGTTCTTGTTTGACTAACAATTTGAATAGTTTTCTTTTACCAACAATTAAGTCAACATCTTGACCTCCAAAACTCTTGGATTTTATGCTTGTGAAATATGCTTTGGCTTTGGCACCATCTGATAGTTCGACAGTTGAAGCATCTTTATGTGGTGGATTGGCTAATTGATGTCTTTTCTTCAAAATCAAATAACGTAATTTCCAACCCAATGGACCCAACTCTTTGATTCTTGCCGATTTATCTTTAACTAAGTAATTATCAATCCCACCTTCTTTCGAGATCGTTCTTAATACATATGCCGTCACTTTAACGTTGATATCTCTGTTTAAAGCTTCACTCCATAAACTCTTCTTATGAACATTTGGTTTGAAAGTTCTTAACACTCTATTTCTAAATTCCGAAATTGTACGACCAGTGGAACGGAACTTAGCACCGTATAATCCAAAATTACTTTGTTTATAATTATTTGAATCACCATACTTATAATCAGGGAATTTGGCTCTTTCTTTTGGTATCCATTCTGGTTTGATATCACCAACTTTATAAGATGGCTTCTTAGCTACTTTACGTGTAACAACTAGCTTAAAAGCTCTAGCATACGCAGTAGCAGATGTAGAGAAGCTTCTGCTCGATATTATGGACCCGAATGGATTGAACATCTTGTATGTGAATGATGTTAAAAAGCACCGATCTGGAGTCTGGAATCTGAACCATATTGATTATCATTTCGAGTTGTCGAATTTTTTCAAAATTTACAAATATCCGGTACGGGACGCAATACAATAGACTAAAGAAACACATTGGTAACTCTTGATATCGGCTAAGTTTATACAATTTTAAATAGAAAAGTTATCGTTAGAATGGGTGTGTGACGTCGTAGGATCATCATTTTTGTGTTGTATAGTTTTCGTTGGTTGGTGTAGCTGTTGTATTTTCGGAAGAGCATTTGAACTCACTTGAATAATTTTTTAGTCCAAGATGATTGTTTTTGTACAGGAGCTGGAGAATTTGGTGGTTCTGTTGAATTTGCGGAGTTTTTCGCTTTAAGTTCTTCAATCTCTTCCAAAAGTTGAGTTATGTGATTCTCTAGTTCTTCATTTTTAGTCATGACTTCAAGGTTTCTTTCCATTGTCAATTTCAAATCACTTTCAAGATTTGAAGGAACCTCAACTTCTCCTTGATTTTGATAGCTTTTAACACGTTCACGTAAATTATGATTTTGCTCTTTCAAATCTTTATTTTCGTCTTCTAATGTAGCAATGGTCATTCTACCGTTGATCATTTCATTCGCTATCTGAACATGTTCTCTGTTTAACAACCCATAACTTGATTCGATCTTTTTGATTTCTTTTCTTAGTTGATTATTTCTTGATCTTAACTCTTCAACTTCTTCTTGTCTTTCTTTTTCAGCTCGATGTATTTCTTGATATTCATCCTCGTATCTCTTTAAAGTTATTGGCAAAATCTTGACATTTGTAGCATCTTCAACGAATTTGTTAACATCGTAAGAGTCAACAGTGATTGCTGGAGCTGGATGCTGTTTCTTCTTAGTGAAAAATCCACCAGCTCCGCTTTGAATACCTTCATCTTCTTCATTATCGTCCTGATTCTCACTTTGATCAATTAAGTAAGCACTAAACAAATTTTCTTTCAGATATTCCAATAGATCATCGAAATTTAAAGTTAACAATTTTGCTTCATTAGCTTGCACAATAGCAACGGCGAATTTCAAAATTGATTCAAAACCTTCCGTAATTATGATATCAAAGATCCTCAAAACAAATTCAATTGGGAATTTATAAGCAAAGAATGTTAAGAACCATTGAGAAGCATACATCGATGATCTGACACCTTGTCTCAAAAGGTGTGTATGTAAGTTTGGTAACAGATCTTCAATCA
>JAJMFN010000071.1:0-16409 GCA_030574735.1 Hansenula sydowiorum
TCCCAAACTGCCTGGTCTATTTGTCAATTGATGAGAAAACTAGCCAACCATGGTCAAGCCATCTTGTGTACCATCCATCAACCTTCAGCTATCTTGATGCAAGAATTTGATAGATTATTATTCTTGGCTCGTGGTGGTCGTACTGTTTATTTTGGTGATTTGGGTAAGAATTGTGAAACCTTAATCAACTATTTTGAAAGACATGGTGCTCCAAAATGTCCTCCAACTGCTAATCCAGCTGAATGGATGTTACACGTTATTGGTGCTGCTCCAGGTTCTCATGCCACCCAAGACTATCATGAAGTTTGGTTGAACTCTGAAGAACGTCAAGAAGTTAAACGTGAATTGGATAGATTACAAACTGAGTTATCTGTCTTACCTCGTGATGAATCTGTTGGTCATTCTGAATTTGCTGCTCCATTATGGAAACAATATTTAATTGCTACTCAGAGAGTTTTCCAACAATATTGGAGATCACCAGTTTACTTGTATTCCAAATTATTCCTTGCCATTTCTTCATCTATCTTTATTGGGTTTGCCTTCTTCAAAGCTAAAAACTCACAACAAGGTTTACAAAATCAAATGTTTTCCCTATTTATGTTTTTGGTCATTTTCAATCCATTGATTCAACAAATTTTACCAGAATTTGTTCGTCAAAGAGATTTATATGAAACCAGAGAAAGACCTTCCAAGACATTTTCTTGGGTTGCATTTATCGCTGCTCAAATCACTGCAGAAATCCCATGGAATGGACTTGTTGGTACCGTTGCATTCTTTTCTTTTTACTATCCAGTTGGTTTCTATAACAATGCTGTTCCAACAGATGCGGTTACTGAAAGAGGTGCTTATGCTTGGTTCTTCACTTTCTTATTCTTCATCTATATTGGCTCATTTGCTCACATGGCGATTGCTCCAATGGAATTGGCCGATGCTGCAGGTAATTTGGCCTCATTGATGTTCACTTTATGCTTAACTTTCTGTGGTGTTTTAGTTACCAAAGATGCTATGCCAGGGTTCTGGGTCTTTATGTATCGTGCCAATCCTTTCACTTATTTCATTGATGGGTTCTTAACCAATGCTGTTGCTCATACTAGTGTTGTATGTTCAGATGAAGAAATCACTCATTTTAACCCATCATCTGGCTACACTTGTGGTCAATATATGCAATCATATATTGAAAAAGCTGGTACCGGTTATTTACAAGATGAAAGTGCCACTTCCGATTGTGGTTATTGTGCTATTTCATCATCTGATGCATTCTTGAGTACTGTTAAATTGAACTACAGCAATAGATGGAGAAATGTTGGTATTTTCATTGCATTTATCGTCATCAATTGGTGCTTGGCTATTTTCTTCTACTGGTTAGCAAGAGTTCCAAAGAAGAGTGATAGAGTCAAGAGCGGTGCTGAAGTGTCAAACAATTCAAAAAACAACAACGGTGATAAGATTTCTGAAAATCAAGATTCTAAATCAATCATGGAAAAGGAAGAATCATCATCAAACAGCAGGGTTTAATCAAAACAACTCTACCGAATCCTAATATAATACCATTCCTACACATTCTCTTTACAAGGAGGGAAAGACTATTAATTATACACTTGTGTTTTTTTTCATTTCGTCATTCATCTATATAATTTTTTATGATTGATCTTCAATTGAATGATCAATCAGATTTTAATCTGAAATTGCTTTAGAAGTTTAATTTGTTTATATTGTACAATTGTGCGATACATCAATAACATTCAATATATTCAGTGAAGTTGAATTTGTAGTGTCAGTCTCACTTCTACAGTCTAAAACATAGTTATATCCATTTCATTATAATCTTGTACAATATTTTCAATACCCGAACTTCCAAATATCCTTAACATAACCCTCAGTAACAGACTCATCCTCCCCATACAGATCTTGCCATTTTGTGAACCCACCTTTTAAAATCCAAACAGCCTTCCCATCCAATTGCCCATCTTCCACAGACCTTAGAAACTTCATAGCAGCAGAGGGGCCTCTTTGTTGACTTAGAGCACAATGGAACACTATGTCATCTGAGCCCTGTACTTGGGTTGTAAGATCTTGCATTGTCTCTGACAGTGTGTTTGAAGGGAAATGTAACGATTTTTTGATATGTCCCTGTCTTAAATTAGTCTTTTTGGAACGATGTATTGACCGGTGGATACTTACACCAATATAATCCGAATCTCTCACATCGACTACACTGAACTTCCCATTCCCTGTTGGAGATCCGGATGTGAACCAGCCTTTAAGGGTTTGTGGTTCTATGTATTTCAGATTAGATATGGAATATGACATTTTGTGTGTGTCTTCATGGATGTTTAGATACCTTTCTTTGCGGGTTTAGCTATCTGAATTTGAAATCTAACTTCATCATCTGGTAAGAGCAGCAAACTCCATTTACTACAACTACTAGATTCCTATGAATAATTATAGCATTTTATCCTATTCAACCAACATCTCAATGGAGAATTATAGTCTCGCGTCACGATCAATAGAATTTATGAGCTTCAGGACTTCCTCAGCTGCTCCTCTAGAAGCTTCATAACCATATCCACCAAATCCATAAACATGAACAATCTTGTTTCCATCGATTTTTTCAACTTCGATTCTTGAACCATTCATTCTAGCAGGTCTGAAACCAACATTGATCTGTTTAATATCGAGTTTCCCATTGATGAAAAGTTCAGGGAACAAAACTTTAGCTTTTGCAATTATGGTATTTGTGTCTTCTTCCTTTGGAGAGGTTTGATCATCACCAATTTGCTTTGTACCGCCAATTATATATCCCCCATATATTGGTCTTGGAATCAGAAAAGTCCATGAGCCATCTTTAGATTGATGCGTTATTGTTTTGTTTTCATACGGATTGCCCTGCGGTGCTCTCACTAAGAGTGTCTGCCCTCTAATTTTGAATGACTGTGGATCATTACCACCATGATATTGTACTCCTAAGCCACTAGCATTAACTACTATTGCACCAGGAAATTCCTCCAATGCTTTTTGTAAAGATGAGAGCTTCCTTCTAATGAATTCAACATTGTATTTGAATGTTACTTTCCTTTGAAGATACTGGATATATAAAGGAGAATTAAGGACCCAAGCTCTATATTTGGCACCAAACACAACACCATTGGGCAATTGACTTTTTGGAATCTCAGATAATTCCTCAAGCTCTTCAAAATATCCTCTAGCTTTCACGCTGTATAAACCTTTCTCCTCTAAATAATCAATACCTTCGATAAATCTTATAGATGACTCGGGCTCTTTTGCAGCCAATTCTTCAAAATACTTATTCGTCACTCTATTGAGTTTAGACTCTTGGAATTCCTTCTCATTCCTACTTGGAGCTGGTCTGAAATGCGCACCAGCCCATGGTGACGTGTATTGAGAGTTCAAAGGATCAGATGGGAAATGTTGGGCAACGATGGACACTTTATATCCCTTTTCACTTAGAACTTCAGCGACCGAGAGACCAATAACACCAGCACCAACGACGATGATTTGAGACATGAATGACATAAACGAAGCGAGCAGGCGTGGGGGAAGGGAGGTTAATGTTCAGTACATATTGATCTTGATAGAGTCAGAAGACCCCCAGACGGGAATTTTTGGGCTTCGGAATTATGTAAACTTTTTGTATGGGGAAACTACATCGAAAGATTCAACGATAAAAAACTTATATGAAACGAATGTATAAAGATATTTAAAGAAGATCCAACTAGTTCAAATTTATGAATTTTTGTAGTAGCATTGGATTTGAGAAGAAGGACCCATGTCAAGGTCAAAATCAGAAGAATGTGTTAAATACTGAAAATTTAGTCAATTAATCATGCAAGATTAACAACTTTGGAAAATTCATGTTCACTTCCATCAGAATCCAAGACGACTGAACCAGAAAAGCTGACACCACTTGGAACAGCAGATTGTTTTTGTGGGTGGCCAGTAACTCCAACAGTGACATTTCGATCAGAACCATCAAAAGTCCATTCACTTGAGAAATTAGATTTGGTGGTGGAGACTGATTTTTTCGTTAATCCTGAACCTGAAATATCATAAACACTGGGTTTTAAGTAATCGAATTAACTGTACCATCTGCTTTCAATAGCCCTGGACCTGGAAGTTCTCTAGCATTGAATTTTAGGAAATATGAAGCTGGTAATGCTGAGAAGCCAGTTGGTGTGTATTCGGCCATAATGGCTTGTGATAAAGCGACAACGGTGATTAATGATTTGAATTGCATTGTTAATAGTATGAACTGATTGATACTGATTTGATAGTTAGTTGAGCAGGGATTGGATTGGGAAACTGAGAGGCACTCGTACTCTTTATATAGTCTTTCCAAACCATAGCTGATTCTATTATTGTTCAATGTCAAGATATGAGAAGTTCAAACCATGGCTATAGTTATCAACAAGATCCCAATTACGAACCTCTTAGAAGTCGCATAATTGCAGAGTACTTGTAGTCGCCATAAATCTTACTGTATCTTGAATGCTTAAGGGTTTTACATCGTGCCAAATTAATATTTCAGAAAAAGGAACAAGTGACACAAACAACATCAGAATCCGATTAGTCAAGTGAATTGATTTACAATTAACAAACCTTTTATTTTTAACTAAAGCTTCCAAAATTAAATAGGATGTTCTTTGGACTCAATTTTGTTGAATGGGTTTTACACATTATGCGATTACTTAAAAGTTGTCTAGTACAAAATATGTTTATTATGTTTATATGCTGAAAGGAAAAATGGGACAATGAACGCATCAAAAAGTAAAACAAACTAAACGAAACGGAAAGTTTTAGTAATTTTCAATAAGAAGCCAATCAATCATTGGTCTCGGGAAGTCAGTGTTTTATTATCATAGTCATCTTCATGTTCGTCTTCATCGTCATCGGATTCATCATCACCAAGTTTTGGATTTTTACCTTTATTACTTCTCGAACTTTTTCTAATTTTTTGAGATTTTCCCGTCGAGGATGATGATGATGATGATTGTTTTTGAGATTTTTTTGGTGAGGATTTTTTAGATGACGGTCTTGTACTATCAACGCTTTCAGATTTTGAAGTTATTGTTTCTCTATCTGAAATATCGTTATCATTTTTAGCCATCCAATCTTTAAAATTTTCAATGAAGGAAGGCGATTTGTTTGATCTTGGTCTTTCAACTTTATCTCCTGTAAAAGTTTGGGCAAACTCAGTAGCTGGACTACCTTCATGTTGGTTTGATCTTTCATTATTTTCATTTTGTTTCAAGACAGATTTCTTCAACAAGTATTCACGAACTTCAAAATATAAGTCCTTAGAGGCGATATTCAAACTATCATTTGTCTTTTTCCAATATGATCTGAATTCACTAATATGTTTCTTGAATTCCAATTCATTTTTTTTCAACCAAGAAACATTCAATTCTTGTCTTGTTGCACCTCTGGCAAAATTTCTCATCAAGTACTTATCATAATCTCTAATGACTTTTGTGATTATATCAGATGTGGAGATCCCTTCAGTTCTTTGAGTTGCCAAAAACATACCTCTTTCTTTAATTGGTTTATAAACATCATCCGAATCAGTTGAGGCGTAAGGTAAATCATCATGTGCAACATAATCAATTTTATGTTTCTCTAAAAACTCTGGTGTGACAGACCATGGGGAATCTGGAATAACTTCATCAACCCATTTACAATGTTTTATGGTTTCAACACGTTGATAATCCGAAAGCACCGTTAAACCTTTCTTCTTATGGGTAACGACATCTGAAGGAACACCAACAATCAATACAGCATTTGGTAAAGCTTTCTTAGCCTGTTCCAATTGTCTCATATGACCCAAATGGAACAAATCGAAAATACCATCTGCATAGACTCTAACAGGACGGTCTTTTGAAGGTAAGTTGAATCTATAACCGGTAGGTCTTAATTTACGATATTCTTCAGGCAATTCTTCAGTATAACGTAGTTCCTTCTCGGCAAAAGCTTTCTTAGCCTCGATATCGGTCTTACGTCTCTTATGAGCAGTTAATTCTTCTTCACCAGAACTTTCATGGCTTTCTTCATTATTATCATCCGATTCCAAGGATCTTTTTCTAATACCAAATAGATTTGACAGCGAGGCAGATCTCAATAGAGACGACCCACTATTGTTTTGAGGAGAGCCAGCACGTTGAGACATTTCTGGAGTAATATTCAAGTCAATTGAACAGCTTCACTTGAACCCAATTGTCGTTTCTTTCGCTTGTTCAAGTTTCAAGCAATGCTCGATATTGCAGCCAATTTGTGCCAAACGAATTTGAAATTCACAGAGACTTCGGAAACGGATTCGCGGTATCGGAAATGAGTTGAGTCATGTGACGTCTGACCTCGTAAATATACACTTGAGCCCTATTCTAAACCACTAATTGAGCCAGTAATTCTTCCTTTCAGCATTGTTTTGGTAGATTTGGGCGTTGTAGATGGGCTTTTGATCAGATGACTATGTAAAGCATATGGCCATCGCTTTCATCGTCTCATCAGCTTGAAACTACCAAGTTAAGAAGTGATGGTTCATGTCTCAATTGCGAACAACCGTCTGTTGATGTTGAGAAATCAATGTAAGACCATTTAATTTATATTGCATCCTACAGAATTAATCTTGCCTGTGACAAATGGATTGGGCTGCTAAGTGTCTATAGATCTCAGTAGTCATGGGTAGTCAAATTTTGGTGGGATCAGATCGAGTTGTGGATATGCTAAAAGAAAGGGAATCTTGAAATGACCCAATATTCTTTAAACATTATCAGGTTTCGCCAACAGGTCAAAGATGCGAGCATAGCACTGGTGACTAGATGGTTTACAAGGAGCTTGGGGTGTTTATGGTCAAGACCCTGCCATAATTGGCGACCTTTGAGGTCGTGATTTCAAAGCTAATTAACCACTTATTATTGATATTCATGTTACTTAAGTAGACCCCAGCATCTCATTAGCTATTGATTGCAGGTGAACATTGTACGTAATATGTAAACAATAAACCAAATGACCGATAACAAGGTTTGAAATTTGGGTGAATATGTCACCGGAAGGGAACAAATCATAGATAGTGACCTGCTTGCACGATGAGTATTATTCTCGTTATTTGGTTCTTGTACCGCATCTATTCGATCAGGAAGAGATCAGCACTTTGATGCTAAGAGTTTGGAATCCAGGTGCATATGGCTTTCATCTTTATTGAACAATTGTCGTGATCGAGCAGTAGACAACTGGGAAAAGTGCCCGAATAGGAAGGTCGCTGGACACCCGTACGCGTGAGTCCCGACACGGAAACGCGTCAGTCACATGATTCTGTGACGCGTGGCTCAGCTTCCAATGGCCCAATTTTACCTGTGGAAAGACGGTTATAGATCAAATTGAAGCCATTGAAACCATCAACCCTACTAAACTCAGCATTTCCTGCCACATGATCCAGTTTAAACCACTTGAAACAGCCGTCATCTGACCCAACTTACCCGTCGAGTTGCTACTGACGCGTGGCCAAACCCATCAAAGGCAAATAAAGAAAATTTTCCAAACACGTTTCAAACCAGTTTTGAAACACGAAAACACGCTACAAAAGTTTATAAGATTTGCATATAGAGGTGAATTTGGGAAAAAGTAAACATACCGAGAGCTTGACACACGGTAGAGTGCATATAGAGAAAAGAAAGTCAAGATACAGAGCCGGGCGTGTTCGTGTATATAAAGACGTCCAAAGACTGGTTTTCATAAAGCATTTTAGGTCTCATCTATCTATCATCATCAAAGAAAGTTTAGATCTCATACCAATCCACATCTTTCTCTTTGAAGTCACTCTCTAATACAACACAACATCACAATGTCCGTTCAAGAAACACCATCAAAAGTTACCGCCAACGTTTTGTCAAACTTGGATCTTGGTAATACCAAGAAGGATCTAAGAGCTGAATTAACTGCTGCTGCCGCTAAGAAAGAAGCCATCGCCAATGGTACTTTAAACGCTGCTGATATCAATCCATCGGAAATCATTGTTGAAGTTGGTGAAGAAGAAGTTCAAGAAAGATTAAGAGCTGCTGAAGCCAAACATCAAAAATTCATGGAAAAACACAGATCTCATCGTCATACTTTAAAAGAAGCTGAAAAAGATGAACCATTATTACTTGAAAACAAACGTCGTTTCGTCTTGTTCCCAATCAAATATCATGAAATCTGGCAAGCATACAAAAAGGCCGAAGCCTCATTCTGGACTGCCGAAGAAATTGATTTATCAAAAGATTTACATGACTGGAATGAACGTTTAACTGATAACGAACGTTTCTTCCTTTCAAGAGTTTTAGCCTTCTTTGCCGCTTCTGATGGTATTGTCAATGAAAACTTGGTTGAAAATTTCTCTGCTGAAGTTCAAATCCCAGAAGCCAAATGTTTCTATGGGTTCCAAATCATGATGGAAAACATCCATTCAGAAACTTACTCTTTATTAATTGATTCTTACATCAAAGATCCAAAAGAAGCCGAATTTTTATTCAACGCCATTGAAACCATTCCATGTATCAAAGAAAAAGCTGACTGGGCTTTAAGATGGATTGCTGATGATGAAGCTTTATTCGGTGAAAGATTAGTTGCCTTTGCTGCTGTTGAAGGTATTTTCTTCTCTGGCTCATTCGCTTCTATCTTCTGGTTGAAAAAGAGAGGTTTAATGCCAGGTTTAACTTTCTCCAACGAATTGATTTGTCGTGATGAAGGTTTACACACCGATTTCGCTTGTTTATTATTTGCTCATTTGCAAAACAAACCATCTCAAGAAATTGTTGAAAAAATCATTACTGAAGCCGTTGCAATTGAATCTGAATATTTCACCGATGCTTTACCAGCTTCATTATTAGGTATGAATGCCAAATTAATGTGTCAATATGTTGAGTTCTGTGCTGATCGTTTATTAATTGCCTTGGGTAACAAGAAATTCTACAATGTTTCAAACCCATTCGATTTCATGGAAAACATCTCATTAGCTGGTAAAACTAACTTCTTTGAAAAGAGAGTTTCCGATTACCAAAAAGCTGGTGTCATGGCTGGTACTGAAAAGACCGAATCCAAAGATGCCTTCGCCTTCAACGAAGATTTCTAAGCAATTTGTCTATCAAACTTTGCTTTTTCTAATGAATTTGTTATGACTATCTCTTTTTCTGTGTTTTGCCCATAATTGTTTTATCAGGTTATAAAGGGGGTTTAAACGTGTATACTATATTAAAAAATGTAATTTGAAATGAAATACAATGTAGATATACTAATTATCAATAGCTTCGAGTCAGCTAGTTAGCTCAGAAGAACTTGGCTCAAGATTACAAGATAGTCTAAAATCATCAATATCAAGATTAAATTTCACTATAAATAATTTATGGGAAACTACCCATTCTAGGACCAAAGTACTGGTCTGGCAATAAGGAAGGATCTTTCAGCGAGGTTTGACCTACACCACCATCAACGCCTTCATAAACAACATTGTTACCCCACCAAGAAAGATCTCTGGCATGATACTGAACAGCAAAGAAGATTATAATTGCGCTAAAAGCGACACCAGCATTAAGACCCGATGACAGGACATAGTTGTATTTCTCAAACCATGCCAAATATCTTCTTCTGATGTAATACATGAAGGCAAAAGAGACATAAAGTGCTGGTAACCCATATGACAAGTTATAAGGACAGACATTAAGCATACCACCAATCATGACTTGAGGTTCAATCCAAGCTGGAACATATTTCGAGCCAAAGAATTTGATTGCAATGAATAAAAGACCCACTAGGAATCCAATCAAGAAGGCATATTTCAAAGTTGGATATAACCCATCAAACACTCTTTTTGGACCAATAACACCCCATAATACACCTGATGAATAGAAAATACGATCATTAACACAGGTGAATTTTTGTGCTTGATGAGGATCACATAGGTCTTTCAAATTGGAAATCAACCAGTTATTAACCCCCAGGAATGTGAAAGCCTGGATGAACAGTGCAACTATTTGACCTCTAAACAAAGCTCTTGGTGGGATTCTTGCATAATGAGCCATTTTTTGACATGTAACGAAATTATCAGCTTGTCCGTCAATATTATAACCCAACGCTTTGATAGTCATCAATGCCATACCATTACCTGGAAGAGCATAACCAACGATCAACTCAACAAGAACGTTCAATCCAACCTGAACACCAGTAACAGCATATAATAAAGCTAATGGAATCAAAAAGACAAAATTGATACCAATTGCGAAGAAAATACCCCATACTGGAGTCTCAGTTTGCGGATATAGTTTAACACACATGATTCCTAGGACAACAGAAATAACCAAGATCAGCCAATAATAAGTATCTGGAACTTCTTTTTGTTTCATCAGTTCTCTTGAATGAGGATCATTGAATTTAGCAGCTGTTGATTTGCCACTATTAGGTCTAAAGATTGTTCTGATGTTGAAATTTGTGAGAAGTTCTTTTATATCAGACCCAATGAAAGATAAGGCAAATTTTATGGTATCCCATTCTTTATAACTATTGTAAAGAAATGAAAAGGGATAAAATAAGAAAAAAGCACCATAAACAACCAAATTAGTTGCAGAATAGAAAGGTGGTGAATAATTTTGATATTTCTCCATATCCAAAAGACCATTTGTTAAAACTTGTGAAACTTCAAATTCTTCACCAGTGTTTGTGAAGATACTAACGCTATTGATTGGTAGATAAGCTGACCATTTGACATTCGAATAATAAACTCCAAATGCTGCAAATGTACAAATCGCCATACCAACGACATAATTTGCAGAAACGTAAAATGGAACAGCCAACGGATTGAACAAAGTTGTGACAACGTTCCAATCAAAAGTTGATATTGGGTTTATACCTAGTCCAGAGTTGAACCCAGTGACAACATCCAGGTTGAAATTATCAGGCTTGATCCAAGTGATCCAGCTGAATGATGAAAGGGCATTGAATAAATAATTGGGGATCCAAAAATAAATAAACATCGATCCAAATGTAACCCAAAAGAAGTTATATTTGGAGATTTTCCAACCATTAATGATTTCTTTTCTTTCAGGTTTCAACAATGCACGATTCAAAGCGATTGAAGGTAGAATGGTGGGCCAAATTGCTCTTTGCGGATAGATAACAAATTTCCTCAAGACACCTGCAAATGAAATACCCATGAATTGGGTTGATAGAGTCAACAAGACTTGATAACCAAATGAGACCCAATCCTGGTGGTAAAATTTTTTCTGAACAATGAAGTTTGAAGAGACATAAACACCAGCTGAAGAAACTGTTGTTATTGTCGTGGCAAACATTTGTTCCTTATAATTATAGGGACCAGGATTCAATGGAATTTTTTTACCAAAGATTGTGATATTCCATTGGGGAACTATAATTTCCCAAGCTTTACCACATGGATACATCAATACCGAAAGAACAGAAGGTGGTAAAGTGATTGCAGGCTGTCTGTGGTAGAAAAACTCCTGGATACCAGCAGCAACGATCAACCAGATGATTGCCAAAGTATAAGATCTGATTGTTTCCACTGGTTCAGAAGTATCATTAATGATATCAGTGACAGAACGAACTTCAGGGTATGGTGAATGATAATAAAACAGGACAGCTGATAATTTGGCTTTGAAATTTTCTTCATAATTATCTGTGATATCGATCTCGTTATTAACAACTTGATTGATGTAAACCCAGTCAGCCTGGGGGAAGTTTACATCTGCCTTATGAACTTTTATGGTTTCTTTGAAAATAGTGGAAACTTTCCGATCAGAAATGGAGAAGATCTTGGATAATATGAATTTCAAATCACTTGAAAGATCATCTTTATTATCTTTTTCTAAATCAGTACCATGACCAGTTTCTTTAAACAATAAATCAATGGAAGAATCACTCAAATTACTGAAATATTCTTTGATTTTCTCATCATCAAATTCTGGAACACCATCTGGAGTTGTACCAAGCGCAGCATCGTCAGAGATTGATATTTCATCATGAGAAGCTTGTCTTGTCAAAACGGTTCCTTTGGAAAAGTCAACCACTTTCCCACTGTCTTGTGATCCAGCTGAAGAGAGTTCTTTGATGTCACTCATTAAGATCTCAACTTATGCCTCAAGATGTCAAGTCCTCTCTATCTGTGTCATATTCATCGGGAGCGATTTCAATCATTATATATGAGATGCTCACAACATCTTCCAATATGCCGGTTGTAGGCGCTTTGGGTGGTGGGAATTAGCTGATAAGCACTTGTGCTGATCACACATTTAACTCACCAAACAGAAAT
Source organism: Hansenula sydowiorum (assembly GCA_030574735.1). Lineage (NCBI taxonomy): Eukaryota > Fungi > Ascomycota > Saccharomycetes > Phaffomycetales > Wickerhamomycetaceae > Hansenula > Hansenula sydowiorum. The sequence goes on from JAJMFN010000071.1 coordinate 12,311, forward strand.
TCAAGTGGTAGAGTAGTTTACGCAATAGAAGTTGAAGATTTACAAGGTATACAAAATACCGATCCATGGCTTTTTAACCCATAGTACGTCAGCACGGCAAATCCTGTGTCTTTTTAGGAGCGATTTGATTATCTTCAAACATGGAAAGCTATTGGCTTTTGTCTCACAATCAAACATTGTGATTTGCGAATAGGTGTCAAGTCGTTGGTTGAGCCGTATTGCTAGTCACCGGACCAAAACTCTGACAGGTTTCAAAAGTATGTACGTCGTAACTGAACTCTCACTGCACTTCTGCTTATTCTTGGCTTTGTGCTCGAGAATTATGGACCAATCTACAATCTCCTCCAGCTTCACAGCGGTGAATTACCGAAAAATAAACACTATCAATGACAGGCTCCTTGAGTATCGTATTGATAGGCTTATCGAGCTGTCTAATTATAGCCAATTTCAGCTATATCCAAGGGAATTTGATCCCGACAAGCATCGGATAATTGTTCAGAAAAGCTGCAACAGCTGCTGATAATCCCACAGAGATGATAGCTCATGAGTTGGCCGATATGCCGTACTTAAACCGACCTAACTTTTAAACCTATCGCTATTCGACCGATAGCTGTTATTTTGCACTCGAGAGCTCATCGATCGTTTGTTCGGGGAAAGCGAAAAATGTTGACGTAAAACTAAGGATTTACTCAGAATTCAATACTCCCCAGACTTCAACACAACACAACTTCACATGAGTTCCAAGTCACTCAAGCTGATCAAGTCGTTAGATCGGCTACCCGCACAGCTTAAGCAGGCAAATGCCTCTTTTCTTAGATTCAAGCACTATCACTCAAAGGACCGTCTTGTTTCTTACTTTGGTAAGTATACATACTTGCGCAATATTTGACTATTGAGATCTCATACACTAACGCGAGCGTTTCGATAGCTGGTTTGTATACTGTTCAGATCCTAATTGACCTGATCACAACCAAGGATTCCATCACGGGGGTACCCCTTGTCAATGATGAGAAGGATATAACTGCTCATTTGGTGACGGTACTCGAAAATGAACGAGTGATACTTTTCAAAAATGACCAATGGAAGGTTATTTTAGATTCACATTCAAAATCAAGAGAGTATCTTTTGCATTTTGTTGAACAGGCTTTCGATAATGCTACAACTTTTATTGAAACTGGGAATGCATCTGGGTGAGTAATGGTAGATGTTTTACCAGTGAGGAGAAATGAAAACTAACATATCGAAGGAAAACTGTGACTGAACTACTAGATTGTGCTACCTTGTATGAGGTGACAAGAGGCCTATTTCCATACGAATCTTTTAGTCAACTTGAGTTGGAAGAAGCTGATAATGAAGAAGATATGGTTGGAAAAAAAGAAAAGGTAGAAGGTGATAGGCAAGGGACAGATAGTGAAAAGGAAGAGACAAATAACGAGAAGGAAGCAACGGAAAATACGGATGGAAAGGAACGTGATAAAGGTGTGGTGCCGGAAGATAAGCTTGAATCAGACGATGGAGATTTGACTACTGAGCTGGCAGACCTTGTCAAATCTACTGAAGAGAACGCAAACTTAGAAGATCACATTTCTCAGAGCATCAAAGAACTAACAACAACACCTTTAGAAAACCTGTCCAAAGAAGATGAAGTTGTCGATGAAATAATAGATAAAGACCTCAGCCGTGTCACAGATGAAGAACTTGAAGATAGAATAACGTATTGCAAAAAAAATGCACATAGAATAGTCACTGCAGTGAAGAATGGGGAAAATCCACAAATAAGTGCTAACTCTATAGATTCCAAACCAATAACATCTGAAGAGATAGATAAAACTATAAGAGAAGCCTTAGATGAGCCTGAAGATGATGGAAATGATGATGAAATTGCGTTCCCTCAGCTCCCAACATCATTACCAGGTCAAAGTGGTTCAGAAACATCAAATCATGAGGAGAAACAAGTAAAAGATGTTGCATCATCAGAAAAGAGTGAAGTCAATTTACCATCACCTCCCAAGTTCATACCAAAACCAAAGCATAAACAATTAGAAAAGGAAGATATTGAAGTGGTTTTGGAAGATGGTGAAATTTTCGAAAAAGCTTCAAAAAGCGCAAAATTTGCCATATCAGCCATTAATTATGAAGACGTCGACACTGCAATATCACAACTAACCAAATCCCTGGAGCTATTAAAATCTTATAAAGATAGACACTAACAAATTCAATGAACAATGTTGAAAATGCTTATATCCCTGTGTCCCCTATCGTAGCTCTTATGTAATATTTGACTAATCTAACCGAGCTTTTTTTTATTTTTTTTTTTATTGATGGCCACTTTATGAAAAAAAAGTGAACGTGAAAAGAGCTTTGTGCAAGATTCAAGATTTAAACCGTTCGATCTCAGAGTTTCCACTTCGTGTTATATTGACTGGTATGTTGCATCTGTATGAAAAGGTTTTGTGGATTTGGATGGTGATTTGAATTTTGCGGGTAGGGGAGTAAATTGGTGGAGTTTGCTTCGATAGAAAAATTTACCAAAGATTGGAAAGATCCATGATTCACAAGCTTAATGCTCTTAAGAGAAAATTACTAACCGTTTGAAGTTATTGCAAGATGAGTACTTCCAGCTGCAGATACTACGAGAACAAATACCCAGAGGTTGATGATGTTGTCATGGTCAATGTCCAACAAATTGCCGAAATGGGGGCCTATGTCAAACTATTGGAATATGATAACATTGAAGGTATGGTTTTGTTAAGTGAATTGTCAAGAAGACGTATTCGTAGTATTCAAAAATTGATCCGTGTTGGTAAGAATGAAGTTGTTGTTGTTTTACGTGTTGATAAAGAAAAAGGTTATATTGATTTATCAAAACGTCGTGTTTCTGCTGAAGACATTGTAAAATGTGAAGAAAGATATAATAAATCCAAAGCTTCTCATTCAATTTTGCGTCATTGTGCTGAAAAATTCGGTATCCCATTAGAATCTTTGTATCAAACCATTGGATGGCCATTAAGTCGAAAATATGGTCATGTTCATGATGCTTTCAAGATTTCAATCACTGATGAAACTGTTTTCGATGAAGTTGAAGTTCCAAACCCAGAAGTTTTGGAAGAATTACGTTCATATATTTCCCGTCGTTTGACTCCTCAAGCCATCAAGATCCGTTCTGATGTTGAAGTTTCATGTTTCAGTTATGAAGGTATCGATGCTATTAAAGGAGCTTTAAGAGCCGCAGAAGCTTTATCAACCGAACATTTACAAATCAAAGTTAAATTGGTTGCTGCTCCTCTTTACGTTGTGACAACTCAGGCTTTGGAAAAACAACAAGGTATTGATATTTTGAGCAAGGCCTTGGAAGTCATTGAAAAAAAAATTACAGCTTCTGGTGGGTCTGCTACTGTTACCATGGCTCCAAAAGCTGTTACAGCTACTGAAGATGCTGAATTACAAGCGCTATTGGAACGTAAAGAGTTAGAAGCTCAGGAATCTGAAGAATCTGGAAGTGAAGAAGAAGAAGATTAGAATTAATAAAATGATGTAAATTGTGGCTATTCTATATATACTTTATTGTAAACCCGTTTTCATTGATCTTCTAAAGAGATTTCATAGAATTGCTCCTGAATATCCTCCATTTTTTCTCTTATGATACACTGATTGTCCTTTTTTTGACTTTGGTTCGTGGTTATACATAATTCCTCACTTTCCCCATCACTCTCATCCTCATCTGATATAACAGCTGTAGGAATCATCACTGATGGATCGTAGCACTCAAAATCAAAATCAAACTGTGGTAGCAGCCTATCTGGGATCATTGATGATGCATTTTCAATCATAGTGTGGAATGGCGTCAAGATTTCACTATTGTATTCCTCTTTATTCCTCAATAGCATTGGGAAAAAATGGACTTTGACCCCAAAGAACATCAAACTCTGAAGATCCAACAAGTTCAAAAGATTCAACCCTCTCAGAATATGTGTTAGGTCTGCAAATATGAAACTAGAGCTAGAGTAACAAAGATCCTGAACTTGTGGGCTAGGGTTTTGGGAAATTTTGTTAAAATCCGAAATAGATTCTCTAATCTTGAACGATTTTAATGATGATA
>JAJMFN010000072.1:0-16238 GCA_030574735.1 Hansenula sydowiorum
CATCCATCTTGTGTCCTAGTACTCATCCACTATTAGTTCAACAATGTCTGCTGAACAAGCCGCTGAAGCCGTGCAAAAATTGCACCTGGACGAAGTCACTGGGGAACAAGTGTCCAAATCTGAATTGAAAAAAAGACAAAAACAACGTCAAAAAGATGCTGAAAAAGCTGAAAAAGCTGCCAAAAATCCAAAACCTGCTCCAAGTCAAAAAAAAAAAGTTGATACCGATTTAACTCCAAATCAATTCCATGAGATTAGAAGTAGACAAGTGTTAGAATTGAGAAAAACTCATGAACCAAATCCTTATCCTCACAAATTTGAAGTCTCTCATCCATTGAAACAAGTTTTAGAAACTTATAAAACTTTGAAAAGAGGTGAAACTTTAAAAGATATCACCATCTCTGTTGCTGGTAGAGTCCATGCCAAAAGAGAATCTGGTTCTAAATTGAAATTTTACGTCTTGAGATCAGATGGTGTGCAAATTCAAATCATGGCCCAGGCGCAAGATTCTTTAGAAAACTTTGAAGAAGCTCATGAATTGTTGAAAAGAGGTGATATCATTGGTGTCCAAGGTTATCCAGGTAGAACTGAACCTAAAAAGGGTGGTGAAGGTGAATTATCCATTTTCGCTACTAAAGTTCAACTATTAACCCCATGTTTACATATGTTACCAACTGATCATTTCGGTTTCAAAGATCAAGAAGCCAGATATAGAAAAAGATATTTGGATTTGATTGTCAATAACTCAACAAGAGATAAATTCATCACCAGATCTAAAATCATTTCTTATATAAGAAAATTTTTGGATACAAGAGATTTCATCGAAGTTGAAACTCCAATGATGAATGTCATTGCCGGTGGTGCCACTGCTAAACCATTCATCACACATCATAATGACCTAAATATGGATATGTACATGCGTATTGCTCCAGAATTATTCTTGAAAGAATTGGTTGTTGGTGGTATGGATCGTGTTTATGAAATTGGTCGTCAATTTAGAAATGAAGGGATTGATATGACCCATAATCCAGAATTCACCACTTGTGAATTTTATCAAGCCTATGCCGATGTCTATGATTTAATGGACACTACCGAGTTATTATTTTCAGAAATGGTTAAAGAAATCACCGGTGATTATAAAGTCACCTATCATCCAGATGGGATTGAAAATGAACCTTTGACTTTAGATTTCTCAAGACCATGGAAAAGAATTAACATGATTGAAGAATTAGAAAAAGTCTTTGATGTTAAATTCCCACCAGGTGATCAATTACATACAAAGGAAACTGGTGAATTCTTGAAATCAATCCTCATCAAACATAAATTGGATTGTACTCCACCTTTAACAAATGCTCGTATGTTGGATAAGCTTGTTGGTGAATTAGAAGATCAAAGTATCAACCCAACTTTCATCTTTGGTCATCCACAAATGATGTCTCCATTGGCCAAATATGATCGTTCCAAACCAGGTTTATGTGAACGTTTCGAAGTTTTCGTTGCCACAAAGGAAATTTGTAACGCTTATACCGAATTAAACGATCCATTTGATCAAAGAGAAAGATTCGAAGAACAAGCCAGACAAAAAGATCAAGGTGATGATGAAGCCCAACTAGTTGATGAAACATTCTGTAACGCTTTGGAATACGGTTTACCACCAACTGCTGGTTGGGGTTGTGGTATTGATAGATTGGCCATGTTTTTGACAGATTCAAACACCATCAGAGAGGTCTTGTTGTTCCCAACTTTGAAACCTGATGATTCCGTTGTCCCTGTCAAGGCTGCAGAAGCTGCTAATGTTTAATACTTTTATACATAAATTTTGTGTATATCTTAAATTATTAAATCGAATCCAATATTTTTGTTTGATGATCCTTGACTTTGGTAGATGAAAACTGATCCATATTGTATCACTTCTCATAGGTAATAGGGTTTGAATGACTTGTATCTATATCGCTTTGCGTTGGATTGAGAGCTGAAAACTAATTTCAGCCCACAAATTTACATTGTCTGCAGTTTATAAATCCCGCTGGTAGCCGTTTGAACATTGTTCATGAAGACTCTAGCTCTTATCTGCCGTTGAAACAAACTGTAGGCAATCAAGGTGCTCCTTAATATGTTTACAACTTCTGCGTATTTTGAAGTATTTTTGAGCTAAATATTGAATATTACAGAAAGTCTTGGGTAGGTCTCTGGACTTGCTGATCGTGCTGGCTGTCATATCTTTCATTGACATCTACTGAAGGATCAATTTTCAAGATGTACTCCGGACACTACATAGAAAGATGAACAGGACATCTCAACACATTCTGACTTTGAATACCAGTATACTGTAATTGGGAACTCAAATAGTTAAATATATATGCATTCGAATATTAGTAGTTTTCTGATTCTATAATACTTCGGATACTGCCAGGAATGCCGCTATATAAAGCCTTAAGAGGCATGGACCTGATATCACAACTATATACGACTTCCTGGCTAGATAGAAGTCAATAATACATATATAGAGCTGTACCGATCTAATGTATGGGAGATATGTCTTTGAATTGAAAATTTAATATATATTAAATGTTAAAATTCAAATTTATATATGTTAAATTTTGGATTAAATTATGAATATCAATACAGTGTTTTGCACTTTTAATTGCGTAAAATTTTTATATAATTTATAAAAGCGATATGAAATTGTGATATATTCAAGTAAAGAAAAGCTGAATGATCATATATATATATATATCCCCCACTAGTGGATACATTAGCAATAATTGTGAGAAGCTCTGAGACTCATTTAACTCGGCCGAGACCAGGATACAAACAATTGCATGCATTCAACTTCACGCTTCGATCAAGACTCCATTTTCATCTGGTGACCTAAACTGTAAAAAAGCTCGCTTTTAGCCAATTATCAGCCAGCTGTACACAACATATCAATTAAAGCCGATATACTTGAACAGCGTATCATTCGACTTGTTCTTGTGGGCTTCTATCACGAAAAAGTGGAATTTTATGCATGGCTCGCGAATTGATGCAGATCGATGAATAATTCATGGGCTTCAATCACAACCTGCAAACCAATTACTCAGATGCTGCTACTTGATTGGAAATGGATTGTTGAGGATGTTGTTGTGTACTGGTATCCACTGGACATGGTACTGATGCTTAGAAATCATCAGATCGTGCAGCGTCATGAAGTTTAATTATATAAAAGAGAGATGCGACACCAAATGAGAACTCAAAATGTTGGAAACTTTCAAGATATCAACAACCATAAACAAAGATCCAAGATGCTACAATTCGATAGGTCAAAACTGCAAAGACATGTTCCAAACTTCCTCCAAAATAAAATCTTGATTTTTTTCATGATTTCAATGAGTACTCTTATCGACATGCTTAATGTCACATCGGTCTTAGTCTCTGTGGATTACATCCATACGCATTTCCAAGTCACGAGAGCCCTAGCATCATGGACGCTATCTTCGTACGCTGTTACATTTTCAGGGTTCATTGCCTTCTCAGGAAGGATGGGGGATGTTATCGGACATGATTTGCAATTCATTATTGGCTCTTTTGGCTTTAGTATTTTTTCATTGATATGTGGAGCTGTTGATGACATTTATGTTTTGATTATATTCAGAGCTTTCCAGGGGATTTGTGCATCAATGTTGATTCCAAGCTCCTATGCATTACTTGCCCACTTGTTTGAAGGAGAAAAATTAAGTCTTGCATTGACCGCCTTGTCTGGGATGATTTGTTTAGGACAAGCTGGAGGTCTAGTGATTGGTGGTGCTTTTTTGAAATCTGCAATCACATACAAAGGTATCTTTTATTCTTCTTTTGGTATTTCTTTCTTGCTAGCCATATTTGCCTTATTTTGCTTTCCTAAAGTATCCAAAAATGGTGATAAGTTGAAAGATTTGGATTATATAGGTTCTACAATCTTGATTGGCGGACTGTTGTTGATCATTGTTGGATTTACAGAAGCAGGGGAAAACTGGGATAGCCCTAAGGCATATGTCACATTACCAATTGGATTTGTTTTGACGTGTGTTTTTATAATCTATGAATCATTCCTCTCCCAAAAATTCACACCAAATACTCACCTTTTAATTCCAAAGCCTATTTGGAAAATTCCAAATTTCATACCATTAGCTTTCAATGCAATCTTGAACTATGCTGGCTTTTTCGGAATGGTCTACATATCAACTTCATACTATATGAATGTTGAAAACAATTCTGCGTTGATTGCTGGTATCAAATATTTCCCATTCATGGTTACCTTGTTGATCAGTTCTACAGTTATGGCTAAGGTTCATGGTAAAGTATCTCCAAAGTGGGTTGCAACCGTTTCATTTTTCGTTGGTACAATCGGCTTGATTTTAATGAGTCGTGTTGACTATAGGATTGCAAATCAATACTGGAAATTCTCTTTCACCGGACAGATCTTGCTAGCCTCGGGAAGTGTGATCTATTTCATCCAGTTTTTAAATCTGATCATGCAATCAACTCCATTGGAATATCAAGGCATAGTCAGTGGGATATCTCAAACATTCGCCCAGTTTGGTATTGCTTTAGCATTTGCAGTTATAACCTCCATCGTTGGTAATACTAAGGGGAAACTAGAACTACATCATAAGTACCAAGATAGTACATATTTTGTACTGGGATGTTATGCTGCTGGGACTTTACTAGTATTGTTCCTAGTACATGATGTCAAGCAGGAAAAAATAGTTGATGAAGAGAAGAGTGAGAAGAGTTTTGATGAAATTGCGACATCCACTGGTTTATAAACTTCAATCAATATTACGGGATTTTGAGGAGTCTATCCTATAGTTATTCAGTATTTTCTAAAAATTGTAATGACGTGAAGTAATTTGACAAATGTTTTTGAGCATACCTGCTTTGAACAATTAATACTAATCGAATAATTTGTATTTAAAACAGATCAGTCGCCTAGCAACATCAAAGAAAATGTAACCCCATCGATTACCTCCATAGCAAACTACAACTCATCGTCTCAATAAATCACATGCCCAATCTATATTAGCTCTAGTATACAAAATAACATTAACACCTTCCTTCATCTCTTAATCTCACCATTTCTCTTCATCTCCAATGCCTTTTTATAAGGAGGCGCTGTAGGGCTCTGTACAGGATCCAAAGAGACTCTTTCCACGCCGGCCTCGATGGTATAAGTGGCATCTGAATCGTAGCTTGATAAATCTCCACAAGCCATGAATGGTGCAATGTTTCTCTTTTCTTCCTCATACTCCAAGTCGTCTCTCAATTCATATCTTCCAATGTTGGCACCTTTGAAGAAATCCTCAGTGGAGACATTTGGATCTAAAGTCGGTTTCCATGTGGCGCTTGGTTTATAACCAAGACAGACAATAAAAGCTTCCAGAGATGTACCTCTTGATGATCTTGGTTTAGCACAGATAACTTTTTCGAAAAGATATCCCAATTGTGAATACATCAAGTCAATATCTCTACCTCTGAAAATCTTTGCAACAAATGTACCACCAGGTCTCAACAAACATGTCGTTAGTTGTAAAGCTGCTAAAATCAATTGTGCTTGAATATATTCGTCTAAATCATGCAGACCTGTAACATCTGGAGCACCATCACTGCAAACGAAATCCGCTGGCTCACCGCCAAAGATCTCCAAGATCTTACTGAGTGTTTTTGGATGTGTAATATCGGCTTGTAATGTAGTTACACCATTTATTGGAGCCATTGGTTGAAGATCAACAGCGACAATCTTAGGACTGACACCATCATCTTCTTTATAGTCATTTTTCTCAAACAACTCTCTTGAGAGCACTTGTGACCATGAACCTGGAGCTGCACAAAGATCAACAACTCTTTTGACACCTTTGAATAGTTGAAACTGGTCATTCAATTGTAGTAATTTGAACGCCGATCTGGCTCTCCATCCTTCTTCCTTGGCCTTTCTGTAGTACAAATCTCTCTTGTCCTTACTGCTCTTACCCATCTCGACAATCTACCAACGACAGACCTCGTCGAAAAGCTCAAACAGTAACAAATCTTGGAATTCAAAGCGATGAGATTGAAATTCTTAATTAAATCTCCAAATTTTTTTTTCTATTTAGTGGCTTCCGGAAAGGGGAAATTCCGACCACAGACTGGAATCCCTCGGATCTCAGACCATCGTTGAAAAAAATCAAAATCGCTTTACTGAAAAGCTGTATGGAGGAACCTTTGGGAAGTCTGGTTGTGTGGATCTCTAGATCTTTTGCTTGTAAGAATGCTCAGAAACGCAGTACGTGCCTTCAGTACGAGTGGGAGTCTCCTGGCAAGAACCAAAAAATACAACGGTGTTCCAACCATTGGTGAAGCTCCACTAGTTCAGGCCAAAGAAGTTGAATATAATCCTCAAGTATTCTCAAGAGAAGACGTTGGTGAGAAAACCCAAAGACCATTCCCAGTCAATGTCGAGGCTAATTATTGGGCTCCAATCAGACATGAACCAAAACACGGAGATCTAGTGGCAAACATCCATCTACGCTCTTATGATTCCCACGCTGTTAGATTTTATGGTGATTTTATACAAAGAGCTGCATTTTATCTAAATATACCAGTTAGTGGTATTATCCCATTACCGAAAAGAAGACAAAGATGGACTGTCATCAAATCTCCTTTCGTCCAGGCCAAAACAAAAGAAAATTATCAAAGAATAACACATAAAACATTAATCAGAGCTTATGATGCAACTCCAGAAGTTTTAGATCTATGGATTTCATTTTTCAGAAAACATGCAGTACATGGGTTAGGTATCAAAGTTGAAACATTTCAGCAACAAAGTTTAGATTTCTTGGATGATTTGAACAATAATTTCCAAACTAAAGAGATCGATGACACTGTCAAATATTCCACTGTTTCTGATGAAGCTGCCATTAGAAGAAGAGTTGATGAGTTGTTAAAAGATCCTGTATTCAAACAACATTTTGAAAAAGAAGCTGAACAAGTAACAAAACAAGAAGAAAAGGAAACCATAAGTAAAGAATAAGAATCCTTACTCAACTACATAATTGAAATTTCGAATGCATGTATATATAACGACAATGATCTAATGTAGTTCTTCTCTCTATATGATTATTCTATCCATACATATCCCAATCTTCCTCCACTTCTTCATCATCTTCAGGTAAATCCTCGAATTTTTTCTTATCCAGTAAGTTCTTCCTACATAAAGGACAAGTTGAATGAACTTTCAGCCAGGGAGAAATACATTCCAAATCGAATTTATGATTCCCATCACAAGGTAATCTAACCACTAAAGGATGTGGATCATCCAAAAAATCGTTTGTACAAATTGAACAAGTCTGATCTTTTTTGAGTGTCTTTTTGGAGACTCGTTCCAACGAGTCAATAAATTCATCAGGGACACCTTGAATATCTTTCTCGGAGTTCAATTGATCCAACATAGACTCTCCAAATTGTCCATTGTCCAAAGAGCGTAACGCGCTAGTAAGTAGTTCAATCTGCGATTGTTGTGATTCCAGACCTGAGATATCTCCTTCTGTTGTTCCAAAACGCCCTCCCGCAAGAAACTGGTCAAGACGGTTACTTAGCGTCTCATGGCTTCGACTTGGTTCGGAAGCTTCATGCGTTCTAGTTTCTCGTATGTTGTGCTCCTCTGGAGTTCCAAAAGTCAGTAAATAGGATCCCGATAAGCTTCAACTGTACCTACCTTCGTATGTTGACATAATTATATAATGAATTTTGCTATTTTTGAAATAATCAATGTCAAATGCATTTTGCCTTCAGATCCTCAAAAGTTGGTGATCTAGTGCGCAAACCATGTTCCAATCTACACAGTTCGCCACTTACAAGAGAAGAACTACTTTATAACTATCAATATTCATCAAATTCGTTACTTTTCAGGAAATGTGCTATACTTCAAAGTCCTTGGAGAGTGACTTATATGTAATTTTTTCATTATCCCCCGTTGGCTTAGCCCTCTTGACTTTCTTCTTCGAATCAAGTGTATCAGTCTTCTCATCATTTTCTATACTCTTTTGAGTGTGAGCACCGGACAATTTCTTTATAACTTTACTTATAACAGAACCAACTTTGATCTTTTCGATATTTGTAGTACCCAAAGGTTTTTCTTTACCCCATGTGACTCTTAATGGGATGTTCTCCACAATTAGTAGACCTGGTGATTTTGGCGATGGTGATGTTATTGAACTAGCAGCCTTTTCAGCAGAGTCTCGAGATTGATATGTTAGGTATCCAGCCTTGGATTTGTGCTGACAATTAAACGATTTGATTTTACCAAACTGTTCGAAATAATCTGTGATTTTATATTCCGGTAGCGATTCATCAATACCAAAGATGAAAAGAGTGGTGATGCCTAGATCAGTTGGTGGATCCAATGACCCATTGAGCGGCAATTTGGATATTATCTTCGTCACATCGATCTTGTTTATATGTGCAGGCAATGAATCATTTTTATCATTTAGTTTTTTCGGTGCCACTTTGTTCTTGGTCGCCAATGATAATTTTGTTAATATCTCTTTGGCCCTTTCAGCATTTGATGTAACAGAAGCACCACCTATAGTTTCAAATCTATCTGAATTACTCGCCACGTATAATTTGGAAATCTCGTTTTTGGGTTCATCATTCGAGATACCTTGTACACCAGCCATTTTCAAAGCAGCATCTCTCAACTGAATCGGTATCCCATATGTTAGATCCATCAAGCAACTTTGACAGCAGTTCCTTTGTCTAGAGCATGTCAAGCATACAATGGTCTTTTTGAAAGCTCCATTCTTCACTGGTGCCCATTTGAATACTGTGAAGGGTCTTGTACATAGTTTACACTCCAACCCGTCACGCTCCCTTGCCATCCGTAGATAAGGATTTGGACCTAGACATGTTTCACAAACAGCCGGAGCAGAGTCCTGTTGATCTGATGACATTGTATGATGAATATTAAGAACAGATCAAGAGAGTTGTTAAGCTCAAGAATTGGTAATTGTAAAAATGAGTTTTCAGTTTGCTTACTTATAATTTTGCAAGTAGAGAGCGGTGTTCGGATGTTGTAGAACTCATCTAGCTACATACACTTGCAAAACTTGTTGGATTTAATCAATTAATTCCATGCAAAATTTCAAAGTAATACTACATCTGTTCCTAAGGTTCTTGTCATAATATCATTAGTCATTATATCTCGAGTATACAACATCTATAGCAAATTTGTAGCAGCAGTAATAACACCAATATGCACATCTTCAAGTTGGATACATTCTTACGAGTTGGTCAATCTCAAATACTTCTGTAGACACAGGATCCTTGACTTCATCCTCACTCAGAATGGTCAAGTTCTTACTATAGTTGAGCAACTTCTCTTTATCATATATATTCCCATTAGGTAACATTACTGGATTGTCAAACAAGTATGACTTAACGTTGTGAGAATAAGGCAATTGGAAACTTAACTGGTTGAATTCCAATGAGCAAATTGGACAGTTATTCGAGGTTATGTTTAGCTCTTGCTTCCCAGTGGTTAACTTTTTGTTCAATACAGACTCAAAGTTAAGAGTCTTTTTGGATTCAGAACATTGGCATGATCTTGTCTTCAATGATGAGATACCCAAAGATAGATAGATCAATAATGGATCATCTTCTGAAATGCCATGCATCTTGTAGTAAATTTTGAGGAATAAATCAGACAAGTATTTATAACGATTCTTGGATAGTAATGTATTGTACTTGGTAAAATTTGGGTTGTTTGGTTGTGAAAGGACTTTCTCAGCAAATGCAAGTAGCCCTGAGGCCATCTTTATCTCGTAGAAATTTGTTTTAGTGAATTGATTCAAATGTGTTTTGAAAAGTTGAATAGCATTAGTAATTTCATTCTTCTTAATCAACTCGATATACTCTTGAAATCTTGTCTCAAATTCTAAATTTGATTTGATTTTTCTCAAATAAGATTTGTTATCATCTATCCATTGTACCAAGCTTTCCAATGATTCATTCAAAATAGATGTTGATATTTTATTCGAAACTAGTATGATGTCTGAATCAATCAACTTATCAAAACCAAGTGACTTGATTAAAAGCAAGCCAGGGTTTTTATCAATCAAGTGACTGTTTTTTAGTAGATAATCCGCAATAAGTAAGTTTGTTTGATCCCTATACCAGTTTAGCAATTTGTCCTGATTGATGGCATTGGTGCCGCTTTTTTCATCCTCTAGTGATAACTGCTTCAATTCCTTCAATTCATTGAGCTTATCAACACGACATTGAATTCTAGATACAAGTTCATTCTCAGTCTTCACTTTTGACACAATCTTCTTCTCGAATTGCTTCAAGCTTGTTATGATTTGTTTCAACTTAGTCAGCCTTTCTTTCTTATCATTTGCCTTGTTCAACTCCTTGAATAACTCCTCCATCTTTTTGAACTGCCTCTCATCCAATTTCTGCACATTTTTGAAGTTCTTTCTGATGGCCTCATAAGGAATCTTGAGCGAGCCCTCCTGAAGCTTTAGGTGGAAGTCCACAGACGGCTCATTCAATGTCATTGTGTTGTTAATTGAGTATTTCAAATGCTGTTCATTCTTATCATAAAGCAGTAGTGACGTTTATCCATAAAGCAAAAATCCTAACAAATCCTACAGAACACATTCGCGAGTAGTTAAGGAGAATTCGTCTTTATTAGTTCTAGAAGCAGAAAGGTCGTAGAAGATGTATCGAAAAGGATTCAAGTCTGGTACTTGTCAATGGAGGATACGTCGGTGTATATACTACGAATGTTGTGGTCAAAAAAAGTAAGCTTTGTTATGTTATTATGAAGATTTATTCCACTAAACAGAAATTCTAAATTATTTGTTAGCCACTTTTGTCCAAAGAGACTCAAGTTTTATCAAAAGAAGACAGTGATCCAGCACGGTTCTAATAGATCAGGGTTAAAAAGCTATGATTGGTTCCACATGGTCCTAATTCGGATGAAGAAATTCAAGTTGTTGTTGTCAAGGTTTTCATCAGCTAAAAGAACGTGCTGACAGTCCATTTGATATCTGGAAAAGACACATACCATGATTCTACCAGGGACAATGTAACGGAACCATCCATTTCTATTGTCCCTTCTTCAAAACAGCAAAAAGGCTCTTGTTAGAGTCTTTGTGAAATGTTCAAAACAGTGGAAAATTTGATTTTTATACGAAAATTTTTATAGAGAAAAAAACAAATGTTTCTCTGGTGTCTGGATGTAGGCCCGTATTCTTAATGTTACGTAATCTTCCAGTGAGTTTTCGTTAGGGTTCATAAAGTATATAGCGAGCTTTTTGGATGTCTTTGCTGGAATTGTTTACAGGATTCTTCAGTGTTGTTAGCATCAATTCTCCTGCTGTCTAGAAGAGCCTAGTGGATTAATAGAGCTAGCACGATCGCTATATTGGCTGGCTTTTTTCGATTGATAGAGCTACTCATACTAGAAAGTTGAGATAATATCTCTAGTTTCCCATTTCTGCTGACGATAACAAGAAACAGAGTTAGATAAGCTCAGAAATCACTTTGCACATTTATCCAGACAAAGCTGCCCATACAGAGATGACTGATCGTACCTCAAGATATGGTACAAGCTCAAGTCATTCAAGACGGTCGTCTTCGTTGAGAAGAGGCTCGATTGCTTCCCAAGATACTCTGGCCCACATTGACGAAAACACAACTGAAATGTTTGATGGTGCTGCTTCAGAAATCATTCCATCCTCCATTACCTCGTTTCATCATTTCCACCCTTTTGGTAGAAAAAGTGGTCAACAATCAACAACGTCTTCCGTGGCAAGTTCTAGAGCAAGTTCAATACGACGTGGTAGATTACCATCTATCCAATCTTCATCTCAACAGTACAACGAAACCCATAGCTTGAACAGATTGCGTTCGGGCTCACGTGCAAGATCAAGATCTCAATCAATTGATGGTCGTCCACAATTCAAGTTTTTTGACCCTGAAGATATAGAAGCTGCTCAAGGTGCTTCCACCTTGGATGATCCAGAAGATCCAATCGATTATGACACAAATTGGAATTCCACACCGGCTTATGAAGATTATAGAAGAGAAAGTTTCTCAACAAATGCATCTGTGCAAGATTATGGATCCATGGATCGTCAAACAAGAACTTCTTCCTCACCATCAGCTTATTCCGCAAACACTTATAGAGATCGAATTCCAAGTGATGTTTCTAGTCGTCCTTTACTAGAATCAGATGAAGGATCGGATGATAATGATGATTCAATACTAGATACTGCTCCATCCAATACAAACAATCAAGCTTCAAATAACTATAGAGAACTAAATGCAGAGTTGCATGATCATTATTATCCATCGCATCCAGCAAAGTTGCATTTTCAAAGGTTTTACATTGCCGAGGAAGATTTAGTCCTTGGGATTGCTGGTTACAGAACTTCAAGACCAAGACTATATCTATATTACTTTTTGTCGCTGATCACTTTTGGTATATTTTACCTAGTTTTGAGATGGTTTCCAAAATTCAAATTTTCGTTCTATGGTGAAAAAGTCCCATTGGCTAAAGCCGAATGGGTTGTTACAGAAACCGAATTAGGCGAACTAAGTGTTATTGATGTCCATAGACAATGGTACAATCGTCCCTTGTCAACTGTTATCAATGTGCCACAAATTGATGAAATTTCAAGAGTGCCAACTAACACTGAAGATGGCTCATCTCATATTCATCAAGTTTTAGATGTTAATCCTGTCATTCCAATTTTGATTTCTTTCGAATATAGATATCTGAACTTCTATTATTCGCCAGTGGAGGATATCTACAAGACAAATACTAATTGGGTTGATCACAGTTGGTTACATCATGTAAGAGCTGGGTTAGATAAGTCAGCATATGAAGATAGAGCGCTTGTTTTCAAAGAGAACTCTTTAGACCTGAAAGAAAAAACAAATGGTGAATTATTGGTTGATGAAGTTTTGCATCCCTTTTATATGTTTCAGGTGTTCTCAATCATTTTATGGGCGTTTGATGAATATTATTATTATGCTGGCTGTATTTTCTTAATTTCAATTTTCTCCATCATCAACACATTACTGGAAACAAAATCGTCAATGGCAAGATTGAGAGAACTTTCTAAATTTGAATGTAAAGTGAGAGTTTGGAGAAATGACTTTTGGAAAGAAACAGATGCTGCAGACTTGGTCCCAGGTGATGTTTATGAAGTTTCTGATCCTTCACTTTCTGTGTTCCCATGTGATTCTATTTTGCTATCTGGTGATTGTATTGTCAATGAATCGATGCTTACCGGTGAGTCTGTTCCAGTTTCTAAATTGCCAGCATCTCGTGAGACAGTAGACTTCTTGATTAAGGATTCGCTGAAGTCACAAATCTCTTCATTTTTGGCCAAGTCATACCTGTTCAATGGTACTAAAATTATTAGAGTTAGACATCCCGCAAGTGATCCTGCTATGGCACTTGTTGTTCGTACAGGGTTTTCCACAACTAAAGGTGCATTACTTAGATCTATGCTATTTCCAAAGCCTGTGGGTTTTAAATTCTATGAAGATTCATTCAAATATATCGGCTTCATGACTTTGATTGCCTGCTTTGGGTTTATCTTCAGTACAATAAATTTCATCAAGTTAGGCCTTGGTCCAAGAACAATCATACTAAGAGCTTTGGATATCATCACAATTGTTGTTCCTCCTGCTCTTCCTGCCACATTGACCATCGGTACCAGTTTCGCTTTATCAAGATTAAAGAAACGTGATATTTTTTGTATTTCCCCAACAAGAGTTAATGTTGGTGGGAAGCTAGACATTTTGTGCTTTGATAAGACTGGTACACTGACTGAAGATGGTCTAGATGTTTATGGTGTTCATGCTAATAGCGCAAGATTTGACGATCTGCTGAGTGATATTAAACCTCTTGGCTCAGAGCATCCGGATCTGTTGAAGGCTCTAGTGGCATGTCATTCCTTGAGGGTTGTTGATGGTGAATTGATTGGAGATCCACTGGATTATAAGATGTTTGAGTTTACTGACTGGGTTTATGAGGAGGAGTTCAAAGGTTTTGTTTCAACTAACGAAGAAAGGTTTGATGAAAGTCAATTACCTGAGAACACTGGTATCACACCTGCGGTTGTCTATCCTAAAGGAAGTAAATCTAAACTATTAGGGATTCTTAGAAGTTTTGAATTTGTTTCTCATTTGAGAAGAATGAGTGTCATCATCAAAGCTGAAAATAAATTTTCGGTCTTGACAAAAGGTGCACCAGAAGTGATCAAGGATATTTGCAAACCGGAATCATTCCCAAAGAACTATGAAGATCTGTTATACCATTATACACATAACGGGTATAGAGTCATTGCATGTGCTGGAAAGAAACTGAAGAAGAACAATTGGTTGTATTCTCAAAAAATTACCAGAGAAGAAGCTGAAAGTGATTTGGAATTCTTGGGGTTTATTGTCTTTGAAAACAGATTGAAACCATCGACGACTGGTGTCTTGACTCAACTGGCAGAAGCCAAGTTGAGAACTGTGATGTGTACCGGTGATAATCTTTTAACTGCTATTAGTGTTGCGAGAGAATGTGGACTCGTGAAGGAAGACTTGATATTTGTGCCAACATTCACTGAGGGCGATGGATTAATTTGGAGAGAAATTGACGATGAGAATTTGGAGTTGGATTCCAAGACATTGGACCTTTATGGGTCAAATAAAAGTTATGGGCTTGCTGTTTCTGGTGATGTTTTCAGGCATTTATTGAAGAACAATTTAGATTTATTTTCAGATGAATACATTATCAAAGTGTTGTTGAAAGCGAATGTTTATGCAAGAATGTCACCAGATGAGAAACATGAACTAGTCGAACAGTTCCAAGATCTTGACTATACTGTTGGGTTCTGTGGAGATGGTGCCAATGACTGTGGTGCTTTGAAAGCTGCTGATGTTGGAATTTCGCTATCCGAAGCCGAGGCATCTGTTGCTGCTCCATTTACTTCAAGATTGTTTGAGATCAGTTGTGTGTTGGATGTCATTAGAGAAGGTAGAGCATCATTAGTGACAAGTTTTAGTTGCTTCCAGTATATGTCCTTATATTCTGCTATTCAATTCATAAGTATCACCATTCTCTATAAAAGAGGATCCAATTTGGGTGATTTCCAATTCTTATGGATTGATTTGTTTCTAATATTACCAATTGCCATTTTCATGTCTTGGTCAGATGCTTATCATAAAGTTGTTGCCAAAAGACCAAGTGCCAATCTAATCTCTCCTAAATTGTTGATTCCATTGGTTGTGAACATTTTAATTCTTTTGGTGTTCCAAATTGCTGTCTGGTTATACGTTCAAACTAGAACTTGGTACGTTAAGCCGGTCCCAGGTGGTGATGATGCTGTTCAGTCTTCAGATAATACTGTCTTATTTTTCTATTCCAATTTCCAATATATTTTGTGTGCCATCATTTTGACAGTGGGTCCACCATATAGAGAGCCCGTTAGCAAAAACATACCATTCATAACCAATGTTGCAGTTGCAGTCTTATTGAGTGTCGCTTTGATGAACGTCCCAGTTGAATCGTTGTTTGGTAATCTATTTCAATTGACTGAGATCAGCACAGGATTCAAATGGTTGATTGTTATTATTTCTGTGTTGAATTTGGCTGCTAATAATTACATTCCTCCTCTGTTTAAAGGATGGTTAAAAAAGAAAGAGAGTCATAAGAGATACAAGAGAATTTTCAAGAAGCATAATGTTGAGGTATAGACATGTATGTTATATTAATAATAGAGTGTGATATTTTAAATATATAATATTAGTATAAATACTGTTTTCTTATTTTTTTTCGTATAGAGCTTATAATGAATCGAACAATTCTACTTCATCCTTTGAGTTTTGAATTCTAAGAGTACTTAAAAAGTCTTCTCTGTCAAAATAGGCACCACACATTCTTCTCTTTCCTGTAGTTTTACCGATCCGAGAGTGTAAGCATCTCCAATTATCAAATATTAGAGCTTGACCAGGTCTGAGGCGATGCCAAAAGACATTCTCCTCTCTATGGATGATCTCATCCCAAATTTTTATTGATTCATAAAATTTCATGAGCTCGTGATTATTCATTCCAAAATTAGAAGAGCGATCAGAATTATTCCAGGAAACTTGAATTAGTTCACCCGATTCATCATGAATGAATATTGGCTTGGATTGTGTGAGATACACATCACCTAGTGAGTGACAACCAACTTTTA
>JAJMFN010000073.1:0-16200 GCA_030574735.1 Hansenula sydowiorum
TTTGGTGTAAGCAGTAGTGGCACCAGATGGAGCTGGAGAATCTGGAGTCAAAGTTGACCATGGTTCTGATGGAATGTAAGCAGCTAATGAAGTACCAACTAAACCGGCAGCGGTGAACAAAGAGTATCTAGTTTGCATTTTTGAATATATGTGTGTGTATGAGTTTGATTAATTCTTTGTAGATTGAATGAGATTCAATCGAATTGTTGATAATGATTAGAAGCAAAAGAAAAGAGTTGTAAATCTAGGAGGATTTTCTCTCCTTTTATACACAACTCCCATCATTAAGATCACAGATCTCAAGCTCATCATCATCACGATTATCTTCCCTATTGTCGATCTAAAAATACCTACAAGTGCAGCTAATTCCCAAATTTTCAACAAACCTGCCATCAGTTTAATTAGATGCATATTATTACACCTCCGAAAAGGGAAAGTCTGACTGACTAACGAGGCAGATATGCTGCTCCGACCGCTTTAATTTACCGCATAGGGAAAGAAGTAAACAAGGATATATACGCTACGCTGGGTGGGTGCATGATAAATTGATTAATTGGCTTGTTAATTATGACAAGCCAATTTAACATTGGACATTGGCAAGTCTTGCGTTGTCCAGGGTGTGCCGATTGGCTCGGGTGCGAGTCTTGTAGCGGAGCTTGGGGTCTCTCAGTCGTGTTGTTGGTTTCTTCAGGGTTCTCATGATGTTCGTTGCTTCAGATTGCAACTTTTAGATCAAGTGTAAATCGATGATGGCTACAATTTCATGTGCTGAAAGAGTGGTTTAGATTGTTGTGCTAGATGGTGTATTTCATGGTCTTTCCTTTTGCTGGAGCTAAAAAGTGGTGATGTTTGTGGAAAGGATCTTCGGAACGGTATACGAAAGAACAGCAAAACCGAATTTCATAGTGCCGACTCCAACTTCATATTTTGAGGCCAATAGATATCGGTCAAGCCTGAGTGACACTACAATGCAGCACATGCCAATATCACTACAATTTGGTCTTGATTGGTGATTTGGTGACCAATTGATGCGTTTATTATACAACCAGCGCAGACCTCATGGGGTTTATTCTTAGGATCAAAGAGACGTACGTGGGAATTAGGCGATGTCGATATGACTGAGTGGCACAGACCCCTGGAATTAATCAGATATTTTTGATTGTGGGATCTTGATGTCTTGGAAATGGCAGGTTGTTCACTAAAGATTAAGCATTCTATGGTTGAAAATGGCTATTATTAGAGTAGGCTCTGCTTAATAAGTTGACCTCAAATCTCCAGGTTTGGACGCATTTGCTAAATTGCTAATGTCCAACCTTTCAAATCAAGCGAGCATTACCTCCTCGTCTTCCCTGCCATTGCACCTTGAAGAAATGTGCCTTATTTGATAAGTGACCATTCTCTGTCTGGTATATTACATGTAGTGACGTAGTGATGGGTTTCTTCGATTGTATGGAGATCAAAGCCTTCCTTGTTCAACCTGAATGAAGTGTAAAGACAATTGGTGAGCTTTTCAGGACCAATTTTTGCGATATGAAGTATTGGATCGAGGACAAGATGGTCTCTTCAGACTTGTGGGATTGAGTCAGTCTATCACTAAAATATTCTATCTAGCCATTCATTACCTGAACATACCTGAGGTAAGCTTTTTATGTCCACAGAACACATTCGCGGAAAATCAAAAATTTGATTATCAACTTCACCATTGAATATGTATGGCAACCTCTCTTCGAAAAAAGTTAGTTAGCGCAAACATCAAGCATATACAGTTGGGATCCATAGTGTGATTGACCCTTAGATAATGTCTGTCTCACCGAACTCTATCAAGCTTTTGGCTGGGAACTCACATCCCGAATTAGCGGAAAAGATTTCTAAAAAGTAAGAGAAAGCCCATCATCATGACCCACATGTTGGTAATATTCAGCTCACTTGTGCGGTACAGAATGAAAACTTTGAAAACTAACACGTTTGCTTTCTCATAGATTAGGTCTTCCTTTAAGTAAGATTGGTGTTTATCAGTATTCTAATCAAGAAACCTCTGTGACCATTGGTGAATCTGTTCGTGATGAAGATGTTTACATTATTCAAACTGGTTGTGGAGAAGATGAAGTCAATGATTTCCTTATGGAGTTGTTAATCATGATCAATGCTTGTAAAACAGCTTCAGCTCGTCGTATCACTGCAGTGATACCAAACTTCCCTTATGCAAGACAAGATAAAAAAGATAAATCAAGGGCTCCAATAACGGCAAAATTGATTGCAAATTTGTTACAAACAGCAGGGTGTCATCATGTTATCACTATGGATTTACATGCTTCTCAGATCCAAGGTTTCTTTCGTATCCCTGTCGATAATTTATATGCTGAACCAAGCGTTTTGAGGTACATTAAAGAAGAAATTGATTATAAAAATGCAATTTTAGTCTCTCCAGATGCTGGTGGTGCCAAAAGAGTTGCAGCAATAGCTGATAAACTAGATTTACAATTTGCCTTGATTCACAAAGAACGTCAAAAGGCCAATGAAATTAGTCGAATGGTTCTTGTTGGTGATGTTCGTGATAGAATTTGTATACTGATTGACGATATGGCTGATACTTGTGGGACTTTAGTGAAGGCTGCTGATACATTATTACAAAACAATGCCCGTGAAGTTATTTCTATAGTGACACATGGTATCTTTAGTGGTGATGCAGAGAAAAAATTGTCAAATTCTAAAATCTCCAGAATAGTTTGTACAAATACTGTGCCTTTGAATATCGAAAATGAAAGATTGGATCAAATTGATATAAGTCCAACTTTGGCCGAAGCCATTCGTCGTTTACACAATGGTGAAAGTATCTCATATTTATTCACTAATGCACCACCAGTATAGGTCAGCTGCTAAAACACATATATAGATTATATATACATGTTTCCCATCAAGTTAAAATGTACGACTATTTATCATATTTGCTGTATTGTGGGATAAAGTATTGGCGTAAAGGTTTATGTTTAGCACCAAGGGAGGAAATTTGAGAAACTTCACCTTCTGTCAATTCGAAGTCAAAAATTTGTGAAGCTTTTGTAATTCTCTCAGGTTTGGAAGATGTGGTCACTGGTAGCACACCAGTTTGATAAACCCATCTCAATAAAATTTGACCTTGATCTTTGGAGTACTTTGAGGCTAATGAATCAATAAATGAGAAAAACTCTGGAGATGCTGGATCATCATCTTTACTACCTAATGGACCTAATGGGGAATAAGCTTCCAATAAGATGTTGTTTTCTTTTGCAAATTGGAATATTCCAGGAGTTTGATTTTGTAAAAAGGCGTTATACTCAATTTGATTAACTTGTGGTTTAACTTCGCTATTGTTCAGGATTTTTTTCAAATCATCAATAGCAAAATTGGAAACACCAATGTTTTTAGCCTTACCTTGTTTGTACAGTTCCTCGGCATACTTCCAAGCTTGAACAATATCATAACCCTTTTTCTCAAAGAATGGATCATGGATCAAATACAAGTCAACGTAATCAATACCCAATGTTTCCAAAGTCCTATTCGAATGTTCAATGGGGGTCTTTGCAATCTTTGAGTATTTATCAGTGATCCAAATTTCATCTCTTGGTTTTGAAGATTCTTTTAAAGCTTTGGCCAATTCTGGATATCTACCGTAGTATTCAGCAGCATCTATATGGATCTTTTCAGGTAGTGATAGAGCATGTTTCAACTGAGAGACGAGGGCCTCGTTCAATTTGGTTTCTCTGGCGCTATTGAACCATTGAGTACCTGTTCCAATGATGGAAATGGCTGGGATTTTGTTGCCATTGGCTAGAGTGAAGAAAGACATTATGACACTGTATGAAGTGAACTGAGTTGTGTTTAAATGGAGAATAGGTTTTGCGGGTTTTGTATTGTTTGATTTACTCCTGGATCTTCTAGAGATTATATAGTATAGCTATTAGTAATCCGTGGGCAACATTTCACAATCCGTGAGTCAACTCGAGCAATTACCACCACAATAGCAAAAATTTTCATTGATTTGTAGAGAAAGGCATCCAATTAGTCATTGAACGTCCATACGTGGTACTTGTATCGAAGTTCTTCAAATTACGTGAATAAGTTACGCTCTTTTCCCCTACAAACTCAATGGTTATCGTATCATTAATTTGTATTCATATTCGTATCCACATCACAACGCTATATATTAACAGAATTCATTCTCTAGAATCACAAGTGTAATTGGTCACGTTTCCAGCCTTCAGGGTGCGGAGTGTGCAAGCTATACTCGTCGGGTTGTTGGTGTTTTGGTACCCCATCAACTTTTAATGCAAATGGATTTCTATCCATTCTTTGCTTCAAGTTGGCCAAAGTATGGTTGACTTCTCTGTGTTTGGACTCATCAGCTCTCACTCTCAACACTAAATCTCTAAATGATGAATCTTTGTCTAAAGAGGTCCAATAAACCCAGGCAACTTCTGGAAGCTGGACTTGGTCAAATTTGGGCAATCTATTGGCATCGATATCCTTAATCAAATGGGTATATGTGCTGACAGCTTCCTCTTCTAAATAACCAACAAATCTATGGCAGTATCTTGGTCTCATCAAATAAATCAAAAAGAATAAATTACAGAAAACACCTTGTCCAATGTAAATAACCAATCTTGTAAACCAAGAAGGATTACCAAGCTTCATGAAAGTCAACAAATGCATTCTTTCATTGTAAGCCTCATCAAGTAGTGTTTCTATCCATGCCTTATCTCTTTTCAACAATCTAATTGAATGTAAATGACGAACAAAAGCCGCAACCATCCCAGGAACACCTGCAATACTCTCTAAAAAGATGATTCTTGTCAGCCACTTATCTTCAGTCATTTCATAACGAGTTCCCTCCCAAGTTTGGATATGACCATTAACATCTTTGGGTTTCTTGTAACCAGTAACAAAATCAAACATTGCACGACAGAATCTCATACCCGAATTGGCAATCTTATCACCCATTGTGACTGGTTTCATATGGACATAACTGACTTTTTCACAATCTTCATTAGTAAACTTTGGGTGAGGGAATGTTGGATGAGAAACATAAGCATCATCAGAAGAATTAGGAGCTGGTGTAACTATTAATTTTGTTGATATGTCAAATGGGCTGGATTGTCTTGGAATGGTTGGATGGTGTTGAGGGAAAATTGGCGACTGTGGTTTGGTATGTGTTGATGAGATGAACCTCAAACCTAGGCCCCATACATTTGAGTGGGTAAGTGAACGGATCTCAAGAGTTTTAATCATTAGTTAATTGCTTAATGGTTATAGTACTGCTGAACTTATGAGTTTACAATTGAATGATATGTTTGAGTTTTCTTCCTTATATATGACAATTGTGAGAACTGGTAGTATATTTAGCTTTCTTCCAGGAACTGTTTGAAATAAGCACCATCCGACTCACTCCTTTGCAACTTGATATATATTTAAACTATACTTTTCGGGTTGTGGTTCTGGGTTGTTTTTCAGGTGTTTGAATATTTGAGTATTGCTCAAATTGTTTACTCACCACTTGCTATGAACCATACATCAGAATTTATAAACAACCTGATACCGTCTTACAGGTGTTAGAAACTGAACATCAAAAGCCTATCAGGAACAAACCCAGTCCGGCTTCTGGTTTGATAGGCCCTTTGATCATTCTTTGGAAAGGCACAAGTCGGATAAGACATAAATAAACGGTTCTTTGTGTCATTCTAAATCTATAAATGACGCTTTGAAATTCCAGCCAATTAAATAGCTTCCGATTACAACGTACGCCGTTTATATGAATGATTTAAGGTGGTAAAAGAATATTTCTAGCGGAACAGGTCGCTCTAGCAGCTCTATTGGCCATTTGTTCATTCCGTTCTTTTATCGTTACGGTTGCGGTTTGCGCTTATCTGAAGTCTGCTGATAATCTTAGTAATCGGCCGGTATATAAATAATGATCAATACTGATCATGAGGTAAATTTACCAGTTGATACAGCTCTTTATAAACTGATAGTTGATAAGACTTCCTGTTTCCCCTTTAGCTGGTCATATCACTTCGAAGACTCTGAGCGTCTTGGTGTAGAGCCAAAAGTCCTGACAGATTACAAATCCAGTAAATTTGACTAAAATATTGATACTTATACTAGTATACAAAAGCTCATATTTGGTTGTTTTTCATTTCATGTTCATTGGCTCATATCATGTATATATTGCGGTTTTATTGGCCATTATTGGTTTTGAAATCTTTTCAGTATCGTCTTGTCCTGGTTGGCGTAATTTTTTCAATATCCCATCAAGGGGCTCTATTCTATAATCTTTTATCCATATCATGTTCTTGATGATCATCTGTATTTCGATGGGAAACTTTGATCCCAATAACTTATTCAAAACGCAGTCTTTATAAAAATCATAATATTTCCTTTCAATAGTTTTCAAATCCAGCCAGACAGTAACATCTGTAATATTTTTCCCATAAACTGCTCGTTGTCCTGATAATGAATCAAACCGATTGCTTTCACTGATCTCTTCATCACTCATTACTTGTCTTGAAAACTTTCTGAGCCATTCAAGATATAATTTCCGATCAGGACTATAATTGTACATTCCCGGAGCCTGATATATGGGACATAATCCACTAGTGTTTTCAAAAGGATATGTCACACCAGAAATTTTCAGTTGGTATATACATAAGGCAGTTTCAATGGGACTTGAAGCAACGAGTTTTTCTAAAGACAATTGATTCGGCCTGTTTGCATCCACCATCAAATTACTGGTTCTTTGCCCGTCTTCCAAAGCCCTAGTAATGCATTCTGGGATTCTCTTTGATTCATTGTTGTTTATCTCTTCTTGACAATCAAAACCACTCATGAGATACCATAGTATCAACAACTGTTTTGTCTCTAATGACATTTTCAAGATGTTTTTCTCGACCGTAGCTTGATCAAAACATGGGGTTATGCTATGATAGGTATGTTTATGTAGGTCGATACCAGCAAACTCGGCCATTGAATTCAATCTGTGATTCTGTCTTGAGCCCAACTCAACTGTATCTGACAACATTGTAGTTAAGCTCTCTTTGTATGACGCCCTTCTTGACTCAATAAGCTATAGAAGTTTGGGAACAAAAGACGTCAAAAAGTAGCTTTGATTGTGATCTTCGCTTTCCAATCTCGAAATTCTGCCAAATTTCAGCGGTGTTTTGCTAATGGCGGATTAATCCTGACACATAAAGGAATAATAATTTGAAGAGTGGTCACTTGAAAGTACATTGTAGTTAATAGTTTGATTCTTTCAGGTTGTGAAAAGCACTTGGTGATTTATCCTTGCGCATATACTGAGCCAAAATATCCGAATTACGATGTGATAAATTCGGAACATGAGAAAATAACTACAAATGATGGAGCGTGTAACACAATTGACGAAAATTTTGAAATTTTTCATTACATACACAGCTCAATTGAGTACTAAGCTATAATTCCATAATGGTACTAATCAAGCATATATTCATTATTATACAATATAACGGTAGATGGATGTAGGTATCGATGGTAGTTGGTAAAGGTGATGAAGTATGAGGCTATGGAACGCGGTCTATGATCTTTGGTGTATGGATGTGTTTTAAAGACCTATTCTGATACGGGTCTAACTGATTGCGATAAGATTGGTACGACACATTGTACCACTGAAAAGAAAGAGTTAATCTATAATGCAACTAATCATCTAATTGATTGTAGACTATTCTTTAATAATATGAGCATGAGACAGTTCGAACAAGTTGACGTCTTTACAAAGACAAAATATCAAGGAAACCCGGTTGCCGTTTTCTTTGATTCTGATGATTTAACCTTTGATGATATGTCCAAAATTTCCAATTGGACAAACCTTTCAGAAACTACTTTTGCCTCAAATACTTCAAATTCAAAAGCTTACTATAAGCTAAGAATTTTTACACCATCTTCTGAACTGACCTTTGCAGGCCATCCGACAATTGGATCTTGTCATGCACTACTAGAAGCTGGTGTAATCAAACCAAACTCAGAGGGGGAAAATTTATCAAGAATGTAAGGCAGGATTAGTGGAATTGAGTGTCAATGAAACGACCTGAGAGATCAATTTTCAATTATCAAGTGCTGTTCATTCTGAATTCACAGATACACAAGCCATTTTGAAAATTTTAGGTCTTACTAAAGAACAAATATTGCGAGTAGTCTTGGTCGGGGATGGACCAAAATGGTTAGCATTTGAATTGATATCGGCCGAGGATGTCTTATCAGTTACTCCCAATTTTGGTGAGCTTGCTCGATATTCTCGTGGCTTGAAGATCAATGGGGTTGATATTTTTGGGAAATATTCAAATCAGGAGAACAGATATGAAGCTAGAAATTTTGCTCCAGCTGATGGTGTTAACGAAGATTCTGTCTGTGGTTCCGGTGCTGGTGCCATTGGATCCATATTGGCTTATCAAGATGATTTCACGGGTGAGATCATCATAAAGCAAGGCCGTAAATTGGGTAGAGATGGTGAATTGAAAGTCACTATTGGGAAAGATCCTACAGCTTCACAAGAAGTTACAAAAGGTTATCAAATAAAAGTTAGTGGGTATGCTGTTACTTGTATAGACGGAACTTATTAATTGCATATTTGAAGAGTATAGAAAAAAAAAAATTCAAATTAATTTGAGTCTCTTTTTTTAAAACCAAAATTAACACTCATTCTATTCTTTGCCTTTCTCTCCTCTGTACTTTTCGGTTCTTTTTCCTTCTTTCTCCAAAATGAACTACCAGACCCAGAACTAGTTGGAGCCAGAGATGGAGGATTTTCCAAAACTGGTGTATTTGGTTTCAATGTTGAGCCTGAAGACACACCTTGTTGAGCTTGTGCAACTTGAGGAATCGCTGACGTTGACAATGAACCAGAAGCAGCGAATGAAGAAGCTGGTGTTGCTGAAGTTGAATTTGTTGTGCTAGCGGTTGATGAATTGTTGCTATATGAAGTGTTGAACGTATTTTGTGATGATTTGGATTTCAACTTGGCAATGCTTGATAAGCTTGGTGTTCTAAATCTTGATTTTTCAGATTGTGGAGGTTCACTAACAGTTGGTGGAGGTCTAAGAGGTTTGGCATTATTGTTATTATTGTTATTCTCCGAGGAGGAAACAGTTGATGGTTGGCTCGACTCAATTGACGTTCCAGGAGAATTAACTCTAATGATTTTCTCCTGTACGGTTTCATCCTTTTCTGGCTGTTGTAATGAATCATCTGTAATTGGTGTGTTTATACTAGTTTCGTATAATTCTTCTGAAATCTCTTGATAAAACAAAACATAAGCAGTTGCTAAATCAGGGCTATCACCAGTAAATTTCAATACAAATCTTTCATCGATTTTCTCCACAGTTTCGTCATCAAATAATAACCAACCATGTTGGATCGTCTTCACTAAAGCAACATAATGTCCATGATGTGGTCCCCCTCCTATATGTACTACAACACCATATAGTTGGTAAAACTTCAATCCATCTTCTAACTTCTCCGCTGGAATGTCATTCTCTAATCTTAGGTATAATGGATATTTTATCTTTTGGAATAGTTTGACATTTCTTTGATGCTCTTCGCTATATTTGAATCTTTTCAAATGTAATGCTAATATTTTTGGTAATTTCCTCAATCCCATCTTTTTTTCAGCCTCTTGTAAGGCATGACAATTATCACAATAGAATTTGTTCCCGCCACTCAACATTTCACTTGCAGAGAATTGCTTGAGACAAGTTTCCAATGTTTCATTATCTGTTAAATCGATACTTAAATCAAGGAATATCTCATCACGACTTGAAACATTCTCACAAGTTAAGCATTTTGTTTGATTCGTCAACAAACCTTCGAATAAATCGTGTAGCTTATTCTTTTTGGATTGATGGATTGTATTTATGGTATCAATCACTTCATTAAGCAAAAAATTCAAAAATTCATGAGCATCTTGATGCATTGTACTTCTAAACAACTCATTTTCCCTTTTCAGAGTTTCAACAAGGTAAGAAGGCGAAACAACACCAGTTTTAGATTCGTTTTCAATCATTGCTTCGAAAAGATCTTTAAGAGAAGTGAACAATGAAGATTTCATATTGTAATCAATTAATGAATGATCAACATTCAATATAGGGCCTTTGAGCAACGCACTTTTCTTTCTTTGATCTGAGTTTGCATTTGGGTCTTCTGTTTTCCCCACAATGACTTGGGTCGAAAAGGATTTGATGTTGGGTATTGTTGTCACTGTTGTATGGCCATTGTGCTGTACTTCAGCTTTTTGTTGTTGATCGTTATTTGTGCTTGCACAATTATTGTTGGGGGTGTTATTATTGGTGCCATTGTTATTGTTGTTTTGGTTGATGTTGCTGTTGTTGATGGGTTCAGATTCGTCATCAGTCACACTGTCCTTCTTGTTTCTTCCAAAGAAACTAGATGTTCTTCTTCCAAATGAAGACCTCAAGTTTTTTCCTTCAGCAATGACATTCCCATTATCGGTACTTGCGTTTGCTTCGTTATTATTAATTTGTTGCTGAGCAGTTGTCACTGCCAAATGAGGCCTATTTCCTGGCATTGATGATTTCCTTACTCTCTTTCCATTCAGTATTAATGATGACCGATCAGGATTTTGCAAAATTTCTAATCTGAAAGCTTTTGTATAGTATAAACATTGAACAATAGAGTTACAGTAACATGTGTTACCAAAATTCTCCATACCAAATATTTTGTCTGATCCATCACCAAATGGAAAATTTGGGTTGATAGCGGAAAAGCTTCCGTTTGGGGTTTTCTTTACTTCATCTTCAAAAACAATAGCTTGTTCATGTTCTTCCGGTATGTTTTCACAATTTGATTTTTCCAGTTGACTTGAAACGGATGAGGAGCTTGAATCGTTTGATTGGCTACCATCCGGTTTAACACCATTATTACTAATGTTATGATTATTAGCCAATAATGAGTTTGGAGCTATAACTGTCTCTTTCTCCGTATTTGATGTGCCACTGCCACCGCTTAGCCACTTTTTCAAAGACATTGGGTATCTTTTGGTTTATACTTTAACTGTTGAGCTCTTTCTAGTCCTTTTGATGAATTGAGTTGCAAGATAGTCAAAGCGTGGATGACGGTAGGTGGAATTGTATTGTCGGCGCTTGATGCTGGCTGTGAAGGATGGATGTATCTGCTTATGAGTAAAGAAGCATTCAGGTGAAATTGATGCTCTTTTTGAGATGCCAAACTGATATATACCTAATTGAAGCCTTTGATGAGGGCAAAAACAATAATCACAAGGGGCAAGGCGGACAACGAGTCAGTGGAAAGGATCCTTGATCTTTTGTGTAAGAGATAAACCTAGCAGCAGTCAGGTGCTTTCTCTATAGCTATCAGTACGTGTGGAATTGTAAAACACCAGCAACAATCGATCAGAGCGAAGCAGAATTTGGTTCCCAAGAACGCTGGACTTTGTTATCCTTCTCGAGATTGTTGAAGGAAAAAAAACGACGGTTGGAGATTTTTGTACCTGGTTGATCCACATCAAAACACCACGGAATTCACTTTGGAGAGAAAGTGGAGCTCAAGAGGATCGAAAGAGTAGAAGAGGATCAAGTGAAGGTTAAGGTGAGGTTGTCATTGGATCGTATTTAATGGATATCGAATGATGGCTCGACTGGTGGACCGTGGTGCTTTCCGACCGTTTCTCTCTCGGTCCTGAGACCCTTCAATTGCATCACTTGACGCGTCTCAAGCGAGAAGACTCAGTTCATGTCTCATGATTTTCAGCCATTTCGATGGCCAACAGATGGACCATATGTACAAGCCGTCCATCAAGAGACTCGCCCTGTACCACAGGGCAGCTGGCATTTGTGCTCAGCTCGCTCAGTGCTCTCACTACAATGTCTAAATGCAAGACCAGTTCTTTATGGGGTGCATTGTATCTTATTGATATCAACGAAATTGATCAACATCGTCTACAGACGATACATCCACCACTGCAATTCTGACTGATTCGAAGGAAGGCAAAGCTCTCTCATCAATGTGATATGGAGATTCTAAATATTAAACAGCAGTCAGTTCGCTGGGCCTTTAAGAATATATGCCACTAGCTTTTTTTTGGTGTCACTGGTCGATCTCCGACTTCTATATAGTCCACCAAACAGACTCAAAATCGACCCATCAGCAGCAAATACAGAACGACAACACCTGAATGGGCCGCCAATATATATTTGAGATCACTTGTCAGTTTTAGCATTTGCTCGCAGGTGGTATCATTTGTCTTTTGGATTTCTGTTCGAATGATCTCTTAGTATCTCAGCTCGGAGCTATCTGAAACTCTCTGAAACTCTCGAAAGCTCTCAAGCTCCACAATCAGTAATTATCTCTTGAAATTCAATCTAACATAGTTCCATAAACGTTGATCAATATACCCAAGCAGTGAATAATACGGAAAAGGTAATCAATTCTAAATTGATGTTACTGACGCTTTAATTTTTAAATATATAACAGAGAATTTCCGGATATATTTGAGAATTTATAAAAAATTGAAAATTTAAATTTCATGGTTCTCAAATATGGTTGAACTTAGCTTAAGACATTGAGGACTTCATGTACCACTAAAATTCTCTAAAAGAACCAAAATGGGCAGCTAATTTGAAGAAAAATCAGAAAAGCCGCTTATATCCGGCACGTAGAAACAAAGGTAGACCAAACAAACTGGAAGTCATAGTTAACTCTCGGTCGCCAAGTTGGTTTAAGGCGCAAGACTGTAATGGAAACAAGTCATCTTGAGATCGTGTGTTCGACTCACACCCGGGAGAATCTTTTTTTTTGGAAAATTCCGCGAATTTCCGGACTTACCGTTTTTTTTGGCAATCAAATCTGGCTGGTTATTTGTGCTCCGAAGCTGAAAGAAGTTTACAATAGTTGTTTTTTGTTCATCTTTTACTTATACTTAACAACTCAAACAGAGTTAACCTTTATATTATATATCAACAAAAAATGGTGAAATCAATCATTGCTCCTTCAATCTTGGCCAGTGACTTCTCAAACTTGGGATGTGATTGTCATCGTGTTCTAAATGCCAAAGCTGATTGGTTACATATAGACGTTATGGATGGTCATTTTGTTCCAAATATCACACTAGGTCAACCAATTGTGGAAAGTTTGAGAAAAGCAGTTCCAAGAGGTGATGGTGTAACAAAACCAAAAGCATTCTTTGATTGTCATATGATGGTTTCCGAACCTGAAAAATGGGTTGAAGAATTCAAAGATGTTGGAGCTGATCAATTCACTTTCCATTATGAAGCTACAAAAGATCCATTGAGTTTGGTTAAATTGATCAAAAAGCATGGAATTAGAGCCGCTTGTGCTATAAAACCTGGCACACCAGTCGATGTTTTATTCGATTTGGCTCCATACTTAGATATGGCTTTAGTTATGACCGTGGAACCAGGGTTTGGTGGTCAAAAATTCATGCCTGAAATGATGCCAAAAGTTGAAGCTTTAAGAGCCAAATTCCCAAACTTGGATATTCAGGTTGATGGTGGATTGGGGAAAGCAACCATCCCAGCCGCTGCTGAAGCTGGTGCCAATGTTATTGTTGCTGGTACTGCCGTTTTCACTGCCGCTGATCCAGCTGAAACCATCAAGTTCTTGAGAGATGCCGTGGATGTTCAATTGAAAGCTCGAGGTATATATGAAGAGTGATACGTTTTTTAGCCTACCGTTCGGAATATTCATTGCACCCACAACCTATTATATATTATAATAATCTCATGAAACTATTTATGCAAAATCTGTACTTATATTGATAACGACCTGTATTTTGATATATGTCTACAACTACATTTGAATGAAGTCGTAATACCGAGGAAAACGACAAGATTATTTGCAGCTTTTGAAGCTCAATAGTTTCTCTACACTTCATAACATCAAACGTTCACGAAATAAATGCATTTATTAAAACCAGATAACACATCTCAACCTTAATGTAATAAATTTTCTCTAATGTACAAGTGTTTTGTTTGTGAGTATCCTTATTTCATCTTTTTTGTCTGAGATAGAACTAAAAGAAACTTGGACCACCTAAAGTAGTACCTTCCCCTGTGGAGTCAACAACTAATGAACCGGATGTAGAATCTTCGATAACGGACCATAGTGCTTGTTTCGCACTGCTTAGTTTGGTTTCAGATTTTGATTTCTTCAATGATGGGATAGAAGGATTTGATTCTTCTTCATCATCGATATCCATTTGTTCTTCAGCTTGAGCAGTAGCATCAATCATTAATTTATTCTCTAATTCTTTTCTTTTGGCTGAGTATTTCTTATTTCTTTCAATTTTGTGTAATCTTTTCTTGGACAAAGTGGTGGTGGTTAATCTACCTGTTGGTCTAGAGCCAGTATATAAAGCAACTGCAGTAGATTTTGGTAAACCTGATGTTGACGAGCTTGCACTTCTAGCTGGAGCTGTTAACCCATTTCTAGCTCTAGCCAATCTTTTATTGGCTAAAGCCAGTCTTTTACGAGCTTGTGTAGTGGTTTGCTTTGGGTTATTGATGGAATTCTTAGAAGGCATGATGCTGTACTTTGTAGATCTATAAAATCTAATGAAAGATATCTGACCACCTCATCTCTATACATTAAATTTTTTTTTAAAAGGTGCATAAATTTTTTTGGTTGTGTGCGATAACCGGGTTTTTTTATCAAGATGACCGGGGAGCGGTGACAGAATTGCAATTCATGATTGAACATTTGTCGCATTAATACAGAAAAGATTAGTTCGCTAAAGTAGATGATAGTAAGTGGAGATATAAAGGCTGTTGGACAATTTTGTGTTTCTAGTCAAAAGATATTTAAACAATTTGGTTCTCCGTATTACCTTCGAGTATGCTATTATTAAAGCTAATATGTGTACGACTCACTAATGACCAGCCGAATCCAAACTTTCATCTTACCCCTTTTTCTAATAGCGTAATAATGTAAATAAACAGCTATTATTGTAACACTTTATGCTCAATAAGGCGCTACAATTGCAAAAATCCTTTCGAAGTGACCCTACCAGGACGTGTACACTAGTTTAACACCAATAATTCACGAGCAGAACTCGTCCTTGTTAGCTCAGTTGGTAGAGCGTTCGGCTTTTACAGTCAAACTAAGGGAAAACCCATTTCTTAGCGGAAGTTAACCGAAATGTCGGGGGTTCGAGCCCCCCATGAGGAGTTCTATCTTTTTTGCTAAATTTTTGCCCTTCAGCACGCTTTATTGGTCATTTTTTGCTGCTATATCGACTAAATAAGAACTACATTGTCTATTTCAAAGGTTTGTGATATTGAATCTTGATTGTGGTGGTGACAATTGATAAAATGTCGACGCCATATGCGACTCAGTGATAAGTCGATAATCCCGAAGACGACAATAAAGATGTCGATAAAATGAGTATCAATGGATAACAACACGGCCGTTGATGTGTTGATAGCATCCAAATTTTGATTTAGACCCATAATCGTAATTTTCGAACAAGATTCTATTATGGTTCACTGAAATATGCTAATTCCTCATTGAAAAGATCTTATCTGTCTGATCACCATACATCTAAATCGAGACCGATCAGCAAGAGCTTATTAGCAAGCCGAGAGGCATAAAAAACAACAAGCTTCACCGTTTCGGGCCTCATTTTCACTGGGTCTTTATAGTTTCTTGGAGTTGCTTTAAACATATTGTTGAATTTTTAGAAGCTTGTTGTCTCCACCTCGACGTCGATTTCCTTATACTATCGGATTTAAAGTTATCTCTTTGCATATCTCCAAACGTTTGAATTTTATTCTCTATATAAGGGGTTGAGAGCCCATTCTTTCTTCCCTGTTATATTATTCTCAAAATCGCTTGAGCTGAAGATAATGATAAGGTTTGAAGGGCTACCAGGGGTCGGTAACGCACATCATAGACATGATAGTGTAGAAGAAATTGAATTGGACCTCATATCCCAACGACAAGCTGCTGGATCGAGTTCATCATTTAAGATAAGCGGAGGTAATTCTAAACCAGCATTCGAGCATACATCAGAGAGTACACAGGAATTAGATCTTGCTGCTTCGGCTGGACCAGCTTTAGATGAAGAGTTATCATTCCCCGATGGCGGGCTCGAAGCGTATCTTGTTGTTGTGGGCGCCTTGCTTTCGCTCGTTATCGCATTTGGTT
>JAJMFN010000074.1:0-15621 GCA_030574735.1 Hansenula sydowiorum
CTTTGCAAATCCATTTATTTTGTCGTATTCATCGTGGAAATCGTATATATGTATATATGTTTATTTGTGAAGCTCGGTTTTTGTATCTATATGTCTATCTAGCAGCTTCTTCAACTCCAACCTCAATCATCAGACACCATCTACGTAACACCCTATTTTCCAGCAGCAGCTTTTCTAGCATCAGCTAAATAACGTTAGTAACCGGTTCCTACAATAAGAATGTAAAATTCTCTTCTCTCTACGTTAAGATCATCAGTGACTGCTTGATCTCTACGATCTGGGATCTGAAGTATGGATAGTTCACTCACCATCAGCTTGTTTCTTTCTCATAATTTCAGCTTGATCTTCCAATCTTCTTTTCGGATCACCATCTATCTTCTTTTTCTGTTGTGCCTGCTTTTTGGCATTCTTTTCCCTGGCTTTTTCTCTTTGGTTACCTCTGGACATCGTGAACTGTTTGGACTTTCCTGTAGAATCAACAGCCTCTTCAAACTTGTCTTCATGTTCAACTTTCAAAGAGATTCAAAATTTAACGACCGTTAGAAACTGCCACGATTGAGATCCGACCACATGTTGTTTATCAGAGTCACGTTTTAGATTCTCGGAATTGGGAAGCTCTTTGGCAATAAACTTGACACCGTTTGAAAGATTAGATCATGAAGGTATCTTTTAGGGATTAGCTGGCTATCAATCGAATTAAATGTCTGATAAGGAAGCTGAACTGTCTGAAGAGCAGCTGAAAGAGCAAAAACTGGAGGCTGCTAGAAAAAAAGTGAGTTGTGATACGCTCAATCATAGCCAGAAGAGATTGGAAAGTCTAACAATTATGTGTAGTATGAACAATTGAAGAATAAGAAAGGAAAGAAGAAGAAGTCCAAGAAGGACAAAAATGAAGACGATAACGGTGGCAGCCAGGAGGCTAGTGTGGAGGCTGCTGAAGTCGGTAATTTAGACGAATTGAACAACGAAGAGGCAACCCCTGTGGATGAAGTTGAATCAGAGAAGCAAGTTTCTGAGGAACTGAAAGAAGAAGTCAGGGAGAAATCCGATGAAACCCCAGGGGAAGACAACAAAGCTGCTGCTGAAGAGGTAATCACAAAGGGAGAACCAAAAGAAGATCCTGTGGAAGGGACTAATGAAGAAATCAAAGCGGTAACTGAACTGAAAGTGGATCCAACAGAATCTAAACCAGTTGAAGATACAATTGCTTCGAAATTAGACGACTTGGAAATCAAAGATACAGAAAAGATCAGTCTGAGCACGGATAATAAAGATGAAGATAAAGATGGAGCTACAGACGATCTTTTCCCAGACTCGGGTCCATCTTTCATGGATACTATAAAACAAGCACAATCAGATGAAGCAGTTACAAAAGTGCAACAAGAAAATAAAAGTTTGAAGAAAGATCTTGAAAATATCAAAAAGGAGAACAAAGATTTAAAACTATTAAAATTGGACCATTTAGAACAGATTGAAACTTTGGAAGCCAGAGTTGCAGATTTAGAATCCAAACTAGCAAAAGCTAAAGTGGATTCATCAGCATTACCATCTGGACAATCACATTTAAACACATCGGCCTATGATAACGATGAGACTCTTTTGTTATCACCAACCCCATCTTTCCAACAGTCATTTCCTACGACGTTTAGTCAATTCCAGCCACATCATAAAAATGAAAGCCAGTTGAGTGTTGCCGAATTGAAGGCTAGGCTGAATAAGTGGAGGGGTTGGAACATTGATATGAGTAATTGGAGAAGCGTGGGGAGTGGACCTTTGGTGGAATTATGAGAATAGTGTGCTCGTGTACATTGTATATTGAAGTTTGTTCTATTGGAGTGTGCTTAGCTACGATAAATTACTCAAAATATATACTATAACATAAAATTCCTTTAACCTATTTACAAATGCAATATCATCTTCTCTTTCATTTCCTCTATATCAAACATGTGACTCTTCTTTACATTGTAAATCATTTAATACGACACATAACTTCACCTGGTTTCCCTAGTTCTATGGCTTCAGTCAAATCAACAATTTGATCTTTCCCTTTGTCACCTTGAATCTTCACAAGCACCAACTCACTTGGTTGTAATGGTTTGATTTCTCTAACAGATTTCCCAGCAGCCAGTTTTTTCAATTGATCAAGATCCAAACGGATTCTACGACTTGGTTTGGAAATCAATCTAAATTTTCTCAACACGGACTCGGTCCCTCTGTACTTCAACCCCAGCCACAATCTTCTGGTGGCGATGTTATCCGGTGTCACTTCAGTTGGCTCTGTGTCTGGACCTGTGACTGATCCTTTTTGTACTGATGTGATAAACCCTTGTTTATATAGATGTGAGGACACTTCCAGATGTAGTCTTGAATATGGAACAGAGGTGGCGGCTAGATGTCTCATGGTGACATTTTGCAAATGTGCACCCATGTATCCAAGCCTTGTTAATGACATTTTGTTTTGATTACTGGATCTTGGAGCTTCTAATCTTTTGAAATATTGGAATCTCTATGTGGTTTTGGGCTTTTCGAAGTTGAATTTTTCAAAGAGCTTGAAAAAAACGAAATCGCTGTTGGTAAGGGCACTGGATTGGGGCTCTTATAGCCAAGTGCAGTTATTTCCACCACTATGAAACTGTTAATAAGCCCATGATTAGTTTAGATTCCATGGCCTGAATCTGTTGTCTTGAAAGGCTGCTAGTTTTGCTTTCCATTGTGGTTTTGTTTTCGATTCAAGCGGTGTGCTCGTTTTAAGCCTGTCGGGCTTCCATTCCAAAAAAATCAAAAGCTCCAATTAGATCGAAAAAAAAGCTGCTGATATTATCTCAAATATTAAACAATCCCTAGCACATCAGACAGAGATAGAGTGGTGAGATGTTCAGAGGCAAACTATTCCAATCCAGCTCCCTGGGCAGATCTGCCTTCCCAAAAATTAGATCACAATTTCAACCACTAAAAGCCTCCATAAGATTTGCCAGTAATAATAACCAGCCAGGGAAAGATCCAAATAAAAGCATCAGATTCCGTAATTTCATAGCGTTGGGGATCATTTCATGGGTCATTTTAGCACAAGTGGTTGAAGCTGTCAATAAGGAAAACAAAGGCTCGAGAAGTATGAGTGAATCTGATTATTATAAGCAACAGCTGAAATTGAAGAGAAGAAAAGCTATATTTTCCCAAGATGATAAACAAGTTTATTTTTTGAAAAGTGATGATGAAGCCAGTTTGCAAAACTTCAAAGTGGATGGATATGAAACTATAGATCCAAGTGTGTTAGTTGAAGAAGAGAAGAAAAATGAGGAATCCCTATTTCATGCTTTATTAAACGATCCAGAAACAAAATCATTACCAACTGGGTTGGTTGTTGATTTGATTGCCCAGAAATTAAAAGACTCACAGGGATCAAAGTTCATTGTGATAAATTATCCAACGGATATCAAAGAATCCGTCAAGTTTGAAGAAAAAATCGTCACAATTAAAAAATTGATTAATTTGACAAAGAAGGAAGAATTTACTGATGATGATGTTGTAAAATATTACAAAACTGTTAATAAAGTTCAAGATGTGAAATCACTTGAAGAAGTCTCCAAATTATTATAATCGATAGCTTTTACACATATCTGGGCATAAACTCTGTATATACATTACCCAATATAACCTAAATTTACATGCATATCATAAAGTCATTTTACTTTTTGGTACTTCCAAACCCGCCAAATCCCATGAGCCTCGTCATTTCATCATCAGCGCCATTTGAATTTTCCTTGCTATTTGATTCTGAGCTCTTAGCTTTCTTTGCCTGTTTCTTTTGCTTCAATACTTCTTCAAAAACTTGCCTCTTTGCAATTCTTTTCTTGATATCATACTTCTCATCATCACTTGTTTGTTGCTCAACTCTTTT
This sequence comes from Hansenula sydowiorum, assembly GCA_030574735.1. Taxonomy (NCBI): domain Eukaryota; kingdom Fungi; phylum Ascomycota; class Saccharomycetes; order Phaffomycetales; family Wickerhamomycetaceae; genus Hansenula; species Hansenula sydowiorum. The sequence continues at coordinate 3,899 of JAJMFN010000074.1, forward strand.
AACAAGTATTTCATAATGTTCTTTCACTTGATCCAACGTTACTTGTACTTCTTTATTCAATTCACCACTCCTTATCAGATGAGGCTTACTATTTAAATGATCCACATATTTCAAATTGTCCTTGAAAGTCAAGTCACACACCTCACAATAAAACCCAAATGATTTCCCCCTGGTAGAAACGACATTACTAGCAATCACTTGACGTTTGTTCAAGTCCTTGTTGAAATTCAGTGTCTCTCGGTCAACTGATTTTATACCTTCAATTTTTTCTAGTGTTCTATTTTGATCCTTTTCACGTCGTAGAGCAGCCTGTTTAGCATAGTCTTGTTTATCCCATGTTCTTCTGCCAAAGGATGTTTTATCAGACATAGCAACCTATTTCCTCAGTCTCTTGATTTAGTGGTCCTTGGAACCTGATAGATTGTCAAGTAGAGCTTTAAAGCGTTCTGCCAAAATTTATGAGCTTTTTTGATTAGGTAATCGTGACATATAAGCACCAAATTATAACAACGGAGATGTTTACTCTCCTTACTTTCAAGCTGGTTGTGTATTGGAAACTTACAGGGCATTCAAGTACTTAAGTGTGCTGCCTCCTTGCAGTGATCCTGGGTATTTCAGTTAGTTGAGATTTGACGCTCCTATTTGTAGATGTATGTTTTGCTGAATCATATCTACAATTGGCACCTGAATTTAAACTTACAGCATATGATCTAGTCACTATCTCTCATCATAACAGAAAATACTCAAGCTACAAATGATATTGATCCAAAAATGCTGTTCATTGACACTATTCTCATATCCTAAATTTCCAGCGTACATCGGTTCACGTCATAAGTTTACCTCTTGCAATGATACCTAAAGACTTTCGACTTGTTATGCTGTAATGCTTTATTTACAAGATGTAGCCTATGGTCCATCATCAGTTCCACTATTCTCTTCTGTGGTATCATCTTGAACGTCTGCCTTGTCTACTCGACTAAATATTATGGGATTATGGAAAGGGAGTCCATAGGTGGCGGAATAATAGTCAACCCCTAAAAAAGACCATATGAACACAGCAACATTAACCGGATCTCTAAATAGGGTTTTGACAGATGGCATTGGTGACTTCTTGCTCTATTCTTTGAGTGAAGTGGGACTCAACTTTTGTGGGTTTTTTGTTGAAGTTTTGGTGAAAATGAACCATCTGCCAATTAATTCGTGCAAGAGGGCCCATCTATACGGAAAAGCACAAGTCGCGTCTTCAAATAGCTAGAACTATGACTTCAGCTTTGTGCTCAATCAGTGCTTTGCCAATCATAATGTCCAAGGATATCATGTCCATGATAGGGAAGTCCAAATCCTCAGTCTCAAAAAAGTCATTATCCCCACAAACACAGACCTCCATATCGTCTTTTATCTCATCGAAATCATCTACATCATCTCACAGAACTTCTATTATAGATCAATACCTCATCAAGGTCACGCCCACAAAACCAATCGCATACGTTAAAGATCTCACCCCAATCATATCATTTGACCTTGATGGCACGTTAGTACAAACCAAATCCGGTTCGAAGTTCGCTAGAGCTTCTAATGATTGGAAGTGGTTCAATGATAAAGTCATCACCAAACTACAAACTATAAGCAACATTACGCCTATAGTGATATTCACAAATCAAGGTGGTTTGATTGCAACCAAGACATCTAAATCTTATGTTAATTTCACAGGTAGAATACAATTGATCCTGAAAGAGTTGGAAAAAGAAGGAATTGATATTGGAAGGGTTTGGATATATGCTAGCCCGAAAAAACCTGCTGGTTATAAAGGTTCTCAAATTGAACAGTTTGAAAAAATGAGGAAACCCCAGAGTGGAATGCTGGAAGCATTTTTGAATGACTACGGAAAGCATAAAGTATCAATTGAAGACAGTCTGTATATTGGTGATGCAGCTGGAAGAAGTAAAGACTTTAGTGATAGTGATTTGAAATTTGCAGAGAATTGCAAATTAGAATTCAAAACACCTGAAGAGTATTTTGAATAGTTTCATTAAGAAAAATATATATGGATTGATTCGATTGGAATAATACATTCTACAATGTACTTTCTACGATGCTACCAACTCAATAGTAGCTAAAGAACCATGATATTAAGTTCTATATTTGTACATTAATCGATCTTAACCCATTATTAAAAAACCAACAATAATTTGACCAGTTTTCTTCATTTCAAAATTAAACTTGAAGTGTGAACTTAATCATCTTGAACAATAGTACCTTTTTCTGAAACATAGATACCATCCAAGAACTTACGGATATCCTTGTTTCTGACTCTACAGATTTGTTGGATATCAGCAGCATTTTGAGAAACAGCTTCAACAGAGTTACCACTTAAGACAATTTCATCTTTTTGGTTAGCTGAGAATTCAACTGAAACACCTTCATGGACTGGAACTTTTCTGATTTGTTTGTCACCCAAGAAATTTCTGATTTCGATGAATTTGTTACCATCTTCTTCAACAACGTTAACGTTGATTGGGAAATGCGCATAAACATATCTCAATTTGTATTTGTAACCTTTGGTGACACCGGTGACCAAGTTAGCAATCAAAGATTTGACAGTTCTTAAAGCAGCAACGTGTTTTCTGTCACCATTGTGGACGGTGATTTTAATTTGTCTAGCTGATAATTTGGTGAAGGTGATATCAATATGACGCAAGTTTTTGGTCAAAGTACCTCTTGGACCGGTAACAGTGACGATTCTTGATTTGATGTTAACGTTAACACCTTCTGGGATATCTAAGATTTGATCAGTTCTGATGTACTTCATTGTGTATAGATTTTGATGGTTCTTCAAACAGATGTTCAAATACCTACAAGTATTAAACCTTCATATTTAATTTTCACATATATTGAAATTTTCATGAAAAAAAAAAGTGCGGTGTACACATCCGAACACCATCCACCTTTTGTTCCGGTAAGAAGCACAAAGTTTATGAGCCCTATTTCGGGTCATGTGACATCCTTCATAGCCCTAATATATACATGACCCATTGTATATAGAGCTTAATTCTCCTCATCAATCATCTTTTGCAACTTTCCAAAGATCTTATCGCGATGCTGTGCTATCTCGTCATCCTCCTCCCCTGGGAAGAAGTTCTGTCTCTCGTATTGATCATCAGCATCGTCACCAATCCTACCATTATCCAAGAAACTGGAAGGGCCATTTCCTTCATCATCAAAAAGCTCTTCATATAGATCATCAAATTCATCACCGAATTCTTCCTGTAACTGATCCATAGTGTCGTTATTCACACTTTGCTGTTGGGATTGGAGCATTGATTCGGTTAAAATCTCTATGGAGGAATCCGATTTACCATCACCGTCTGAATAGTCGTCCTCATCTTCAGGATAATCATTCTTATAAAAATCCTCAGCATTTGAATCTTCATCGTCTGATAAGTGCTTGTCTGACTCATCATCATCACCTAGGTCATTTACGTCCTCTTCGAATTTGCTAAAATGATGTTATTAGTATTTTGATTGATTGAAGAAATCAAAAAAATGTGTCAAAGCTAAACATACATATAACCAATCTTCTCTTTCTCCCAAGTCTCATGAACAGCGCGATCCCTATAGTAAACATCATACACGTATTCCAAGTCCACTTTCTCAGCAATTGGATCTGGCTTCGATATATTGGAAGCTCTGCGCTTCCTTTTTTTGAGATTTGAAGAACTAGTTTGATCTTTGGGTAGACTTAGCACGGAGTCAAGCATTTCTGTGAACTCATCTGGCAGTTTCTCCTCTTGTGCTTGCTCTTTGGGTAGAATGAAAGTATTTTGTTTAACCTAATGATTCGCATGTTAATAAAGGCTCGCAGATAAGGGCATGTTTCAATTGACTCACTTCTTTCCCGCTAGCTTCTTGTAACAATGGCAAGACTGCGTCACCATCCTCTTTCAGTTGAACAAGTTCATCATCCGTTCTCTGTAACTTAAACACTACTTTCAGTTAGTGCACTGTTCATAGCAGACAGTAATCATTGACCAATGCAACATACCATAGTGTTCATCCTTTATTCTTTTGTTTCTTGGAGCTTCAAGAACTGGAATTGTGGGTTAGTTGGCAAACTCTGAGGCTAATTCTCTACCAGAACAATGCTTACTTAACGCCTGGAGCGAGTCCTGGTTTCTCTTTCTTTTGATCCGTAGCACTTCTGGGAGATTGGTTCTCGAACTCATCCTTCTCTTGATCTATATATTCTAAATGTCTCAACTTGGTGGAAGGTAGTTTGAGTATTGATAAAATTGACGTTGTTTTTGTTTTTATTTTTCGAATCGGTCTCGGATTTATCAAAGTGACAGAAGGACCACAAAGCCAATAAATGAAGTTCCATATAAAACCGATTGTCGATCCGATAAGCTTGAGCTTTATACAAAAAAAGGTTTGAATCATACAAAAGCATTCGAAAATACTAAAACTTGCTATCAAGAAGCTAAGGTCATGCACTCTAAAATGAGATCTGCAATCTTTTCTCATATCAACAGACAAATTATACAATTAAATTGGTTGATCTCGTATCTATCGGATTCTGTCATTGGTGTTGTGCTAGATAAGCATCAAGATGTTGTACTTGTCACCGGTGGTACTCAGGGTTTAGGGAGACAAATTGTGTTGGAGTTCGCTAAGAAAGGTGTTCAAAGGATTGTCGTATTTGATATCAAAGAACCAGCCGAGAAGGACAAAATTGATGGGGTCTATTATTATCAGTGTGACGTTGGAAATAAGGAACAAGTCCTCGAGTTGAGTGAGAAGGTAAAGAGCCAAATTGGCATAGTGACAATTGTTATAAATAATGCTGGTATAGCTTCTGGAAAATCATTGATGGAGCTTACATTGGATGAAATTGAAAAAATCATTGACGTTAACTTGATGTCAAATTTTTACATCAATAAGGCCTTTTTACCAGACATGTTGCTCATGAAAAGAGGATATATTGTAACAGTTTCCTCTGTGTTGGGTTATATGTCTCCTTCAAATTTGAGTATGTATCTGGTGCTCCAACCCCCTACTTCGTGCTCCTTATTACTAACAGTTCATCTTAGCTGCATATGGTGCTTCAAAATCTGGGCTCATAGCATTCCATGAATCACTCACTTATGAATTGGGACCTCCAATGATCAGCAATACGGGAGTTAAAACATTATTAGTTTGTCCAGGACAGTTGAGAACGCAAATGTTCAAAGGCGTTAAAACACCGTCTTCAATTTTTGCTCCAGAATTGGATCCACAATATGTCGCACAGAAAATAGTCAAGGCAGTCGAATATGGTAGAAGGGGTGAATTGAAGTTCCCAATCTATGGTAATTTCCTACCATTGTTCAGATCTTTGCCGTGGCCTGTTACTCAATGTGTCAGATTTATGAGTGGAATGGATGAATCAATGAAATCTTTTGAAATAACGCCAGTTAGAAGAAACGATTTTGAAAAAAAACATCACGAAGTCATGGAGGGCACTTTAATCTCTTCTTCTTCTTCGTTAACATAGTTGTTTGTGATCTTTCTAAACCCCCAAAAATTACCCTTGGATCCACCCCAAAATGGTTCGTTGAAATCGTTAGCTGCGATGATCTTTCCCTTGATCAATCCCAATGGTAACGAATTATACGTTCTTGAGTCCAATGAATGGGCCAAGTTATCACCCGTCACCCAGCAGTGGCCCTCTGGCACTTTTATGAATTTGTTAAAACTATCGGACACATTCCCGCTATTGTTGTGGCTCTCATCATTTGACTTTGAGGACTTTTCATCATTCTTATTACTATTCTCCATACTCGGGTCAATCAAGATTATATCGCCTGGCATCCCAGTTATTCTTTTGCAAACTCTTTGGTCGGGATCTGTTGGTTTCAGAGCCACCACGCAATCACCAATGTCCAAATCACGTCCTAGTTTATAACGTTTAGAAGTATAGACATAATCGCCATTAGCAGCTAAAGTAGGAAGCATCGATTCACCTCTTGTCTCTGTGAACTCGTAGAAATGAGATTGAAGCACGTGTACAGCACAGCCACCCCTGGCAACATAGCTGAAGACCTTCCCGATAAACTTCACTCTTTCCATTGTGCTCAATATTCCACTAAAATCTGAGGAAACCGGTGAAAAGATCTTAATAGATTTGAAGGTTTATTATGTTTCCAATGAGCGCCAAAATGTTCAATTCTTAGTCAGCCGATATAAATTTCTGGCCGGAAAATCAAAAATCTAAAAACAAAAAGCATTAAAGCAGATTCAAGTGTTTAGTTAAAGTATCGCAAAGATTACTTAGCTTGTTTGTGTGGTCTTTGGTAGATTATTGGGATTATAAGGATCTTGAGGCAGTGGAATAGTGAAAATTATAAGACAAGATGATGGCCCGTTATGAACAAAGAGAACTTCTTGAGCAGTTGATGGGGAGGGATACATTGATCAATCCATCACGCCAACGAAGAGAACTAGGTCTTTCAGACCCGAAGATCTGTAAGAGTTTTTTATTGGGTATATGTCCATTTGACCTTTTCAATGGTACGAAGCAGGATATGGGTCGTTGTAATAAGATACATTTGGAGAAGCACAAGATCCAATATGAAAGAGAAGTTGCACAGGGCAAACAATTCCCAGAGTTTGAATTGGACGTGATATCGAATCTAAACAGGTTTATTATCGATGTGAATAGGAAAATCGAGGTTGCGTTGAAGAGATTGGAGAATACACCAGAGGAGAAATTAAAGATTAGTGAAGCTGCTAAAGAATTGGAAATTGTGGATTCAAAGATAAATATAATGATCCAAGAAATTGAGAAATTGACAGAAAACAAACAAGTATTGAAAGCCATAGACCAAAGTGTCAAACTACAGGAATTATCCGTAAAGAGAGAGTATCATATTAAAAGGTTGAGAGATGTCACGGAAAATGCCGGTCAAAGTGCACAGCAGAAACTACAAGTGTGTGAAGTCTGCGGGGCCTATTTGTCAAGACTAGATAGTGATAGAAGATTAAGTGATCATTTTTTGGGGAAAATCCATCTGGGGTATGTTCAAATGAGATATATATTGAATGAACTGAAGAGAAAGCATAAATAGGATGGGGCATAAAATTTAATGTTGACGAGGAACGACAACTTGCAATGAATATGTAGTTGGTAGTTCTAGACATGGTTGATTATACTTGATTGTATAGACTCCGATCGGTAATTGAATCCCTTATTCAGTCACAGCCACTGTCACAAGCGATTGTCAAGTTCAAACCGAAGTTGTCTTTTATAGTCAAACAACCGAGTTCAATGAAAGCTTCAACCTATACAACTGCAATTTCTTCAAATTCGGTTCAGGTTTTCAGTAGGCACGCTGCTTCCCTTCAAACATACAACTGGTTCAGCTCTTAGAATTTTGCTCTTAGAATTTCGCTATTTAGTCGACACTTTACAACTTCATTTTTCTATTTCCCAAAGCTAAAACACATTTCTTTGTCATCTATTATCAAGATGATCAATTTGGTCTTCATGGCTCATTTTACTTCTAGCTAAGCTTTATATGTACCTAAAATTTTTTAAACCTTAATAAATGCCTGCCATAAAATCATTTCACACTGTATTGATTCTACACATATTTCAAAAGGAAAAGCTAGTATAAATCGTCTATATTGGTATGATTCGTGGTATGGACATATCTATGATGACCAGCTTGCAACGCATAAGTTTGATATTCTTATGATCTTCTTATATGTACATATTTGGTATCATGACGGCTTCATCATCTTTATGAAGCTATATCTTAAATTGAGAGTTATGTGGGAACAACAAATTAACATCATCGATCATTCTATCCTCGACAAAAACGTCATTCCAATTTGGTATGATCTTATCCCAATTCTTAAAATACCTATCAATGTCATTCTCCAATGAATTCCCCCATAGCTCAGCTTGTTCGGCTTGTCTTGATGAGCCTTCTGAAGACTCCTGGTCTGATGCTGAGCTTATTGAAGGTAAGAATTGTTCAATTGGTGTTGCACCCAATTGTGATGGGGCTTGGCTTGTCTTGGAATAATTTGATTCGGAATCTGAAGAGTTCAAAATGTCCTGAAGATCCACTTTTTTCGTTTCGTATGGGTGTGTTGTATGTTGCTCTGGAATGTCTGACTGGCCGTAATCATTTAACAAGTTACTCAATTTAGTATTCTGCTGTAAAGTTTGATTAAAAACTCCATTATTGCAGCTTTCCAAATATTTCAACAGTTGAGTAATTATACTATACCAAGTCATACCGAGATGGTCGTTATGGAAAAACGTTTTCAACAATTCCATATTTTGTACTCCTAATGCCTTCAAATCTAGGTCACTCAAGATATTCGAAATTGACAGACAAGTAACTGAATTGGTGAATAGTTCAAAAGCTGTGAATGGTGTGACAATGAATTTCTTTTTGATAACCAAAGTGTTGATTAATGCTGAACTTTGTCTAACTTGATTAACCAACTTTCTAGTAAATTCATAGTGATCCGTTTGTGAAATATTGGAACCATAATAAAAATATTCTCTATTCAAGAAGATTCCAGAAAGGTATAGCAATTGATGCAAAAACCCAAAATTCAAATTATTATGCTCTAAATGATGATTCAAGTTTGAAGTACGTAATTCCAAAGGCATACTATCTTTCAATAATTGCAAGTCATTGCTCAACTTGTAAAAATTTGAATTGGGATCATTCGGATTCAGCTTCTCCTTTTTCGAGCCTATTTCACCAACCCACTTGGCAATTTTTGACCACAGTTCATAAGCAATTATGGTGAAGTCTAGACTTGTCAACTGACCCAGGTTGGTGAAGCATTCTTTATACGTGGGAAATTCAATAGGGATCCCATTTTGAAAATTTTCTTCGGGACATGGCAAACTAACCTCTATATCTTCGATTTTCAAAGCATGTGACCTGTTTCTTCCACTTGAATTACAGCGATCCATCATGAAAACAGACCATATTGTCCTTCTTTTGGATTCCAATGCTATGAAGTTATTTCTTGGATCTCCATAATCATTATTTTCATTACTATAACAAACTCCGTTTTTACAACCAAGTCCCAATATGGCACCCATTCTAGCAGCAATTCCGATGTACAAATATGATCTTGCCGCGTTTCCCTCGCTCCATTCATGAGACGATAATATGGTTAGTGATTGGACACGCTGAATGGCAGGTGTATCAAACATATCTTTCAATAATAACCTCGAATAGAAAGCAAAGTATTTTGAAGCATTTGATGGTGAGTTTGAAGTTATCGTCACTGGGCGCTGCTTGAAATTTGGTATGAAACTTTCTGGAGCATCATCTTGATCAAACTCGCCATATATTTCAATGAGATTCTTATTGTTTCTAGCACAGAGTGCCATGATGGCAAGTAGTGTACATGGTGTCATTTCAGGGATGTCTTCAGGATCATCATAGTTGAAAAACTGATGTCCAAATTTGTCACCTTTAATATAGGCGAAATAAGACTCTTTATGCAAGAAGTTGAAAATTGAGTGAAACTGATTGTTGAAAAATTGCTCCACAACCTCAATCATGATTGCCCTGTTTGGTAGAATCATGGTATCCAGATAATTTGCGCATCTGTTGCCATGCTTATTTCCAAAATTGTTGATGGTGTCGTTAAGGAAAGGCGGTGTTGTTTCTCTTTTGATCTTTCTGATCTTGTTATTTTCTTTATGTCTCCCAGCAGAACCACTTCCTAAATAGCTTAGTACTATCGATGAGCATGAATCTTCAAGCAACTGTTTCTTCTTGGCCATTCCATTCACCGTGCTTTGACCAGTAGGCAAGACCTTTGCACGCCGTATTTGCTTCTTCATCTGTGAAGGCTTCGGGGTGAACTGGCACTCCATTGAGTGTTTTGAGCATCTTTGACATTTACCAGCTGGTTCGCCCTTCTCGTCAACAGTTGGTAGACAACGTAGTTTGGAGCGGCGGCAGTTGTCACAGGCTAGAAACGTACGAACCATCGCTTTTCCTGTGCTCTTGGGGTTTCAATATGATCCTTCACTTCACCAAAATAAAGTGCATAAGCTGTAATCATCTTCAATCCGAATATTCAATTGCAAAGAATTGACAGTCAACAGTGTGCCCATCTTGTTTATCTGCATTCCAATTGCAGTGTTTACTATTGGCAATCTGAGCCATAGTTGATAATTTAATTGTTGTGGCGGTAAAGTTGTTAATGGCACTGTGGATGATGGCAGTGTCGTAATAAGAAGCTACTAAAAATCAGGAAATAACGTCCATGTATAAGTCTAGCGAATACAAAAAGGGGAATAAAGGTAAAACAAGGGTATAAAAAGAGGATGAAAAGCAAAAACAAAACGAAGAGGTTTGATCGTAAGAATTGAGATGGCTTGAGAATCATGCTTGGTTGGAAAAGGTGATTGTAGATCAAGCCATTTCAGAGAGGATGAGAGTAGAAAAAAATGTAGAAAATCAAAATTTGTAAAACTCCAAAGATAATATCAATCATAAAAAATTCGGATAAATAAAAAAATAAAATTGTTAGTTCTTAGAGATGTTTGTTTGGTTCGAGAAAAATATTGTGTTTTTCAGGTCATACTAAACGGTTAGAATTCAAACTAGGAGACAACTCCATTGTGGGAGGCTCAGACTAGCAAATTCAATAACCAATAATACGTCTCAAGAAAGAACGTTTGGCAACAGTGTTACCAGAGTAATCACTTGCAGTTATACTGTACTGAGAAGCACTTGGATTCAAACCTGTGGAGTTACCTTGAGCAGTACCATTACCGTATAAAGCGGCGGTGGATGATGGAGCAATGGTGGTTGAATATAAAGTGGTTGTGTAAGTAGTGTCTGATTCAGTGATTGTAGCAACAGTGCCGTTACCAGCATAAGTGGATGAAGCATCTGTTAAAGTTTGAGTTAAGTAAAGAACTTCAGTGGTGGTTTGATCAACATCAGTAGAGGTTGAAACAGTGTATAATTCACCGTTTGAGCCAGTAATTGTGAATTGAGCAGTAACTGGGATTTTGGTGGTGATTGTACTTGTGACTGTGGAAACAACATCTGATGTAGATGAAGCAGCACAGTTGTCGTTGGTAACAGTGACGGTGACAGTAGAGACACTACCTTGAGCAGAGGCACCAGAAGTGGCAGCAGCAGCTGAAGATGAGACAGCGCTACTGTAGTTGTTCTCGTCAGCTTGCTTGGCAACGGAATCAACGTTCAAAGAGTCAGCAGATGATGAAGAGACAGCATTTTGAACAGATGATGATTGTTCACCTTCAGCAGCGGCTTCAGTGGTAGCAGCTGCTGCGGCTGATGATGAAGAGTCTTGAAGGGTATAAGTGGTCAAAACAATGGAAGTGATAGTTGAATCACCTGAGGTGGAAACTTCGGCTTCAGAACTAACAACGGTGGAAGCATTGTCTTCTTGAGCAGCTTCAGTGGTTGAAGATTCACCAGCAACAGAAACATCAGCGGCAGCAGCAGATGAGGATTGTTCGGCGGTGACGGTTGAGAAGTAGGTGATGGTGCTGGTTACTAAAACGGTGGAAACTTGACCATTGGCATCGGTGGTTGGAACATAAGTTGGAACTTCAGTGGTGATTGTGGTTGTTGATTCTGAAACAGCAGCATCGGTACTTGAAGCTGAAGTTAAATCAGCAGATGAAGATTGACCGGCAACGGAATAAGTTCCGTTGTCAG
>JAJMFN010000075.1:0-15235 GCA_030574735.1 Hansenula sydowiorum
TCTAGACAACCTTGATGAATATATTTGATAGAACCTCTGCATTTGCATGGGTAGAAAAGTGGATCATCAGGAGTGGCTTCACCACGACAAATACGACATGATTGTTCTTCAGACATCTCTGATATCCTATAATGGATGGGTATACTTTGATTTGGAAAAGCGAGATCAAATGGATATTGTTCACTCCAATTATAAATCAAAAAGTTCTTGCTATGTGTGACGAAACTATCTGAAAGTTCGGCCTAATTCCACACCTTTCCAACCTTTCCCTTAGATTATCAAGAAACTAGCGGGAATGGATAGAAAAGAGAGTTGATTTTTGAAAACTGATTTGTGAGTTGGTTTAATAGACCTCCCTTCTATGAGATTTCTAATTCTGATTTCAACTTTACAAATGTCTTCAACTTAGCGCTCAAATCAGCTTCAAACTTCTCTCTGTTGTGTCAATTTCGGTGAAAAAACCGCTGATGATTGTAAATTCGCGAAAGACATCACATTCTTCGCGCTTTTTTGGATCGCGACTTTGACCCGGCTTTGGAAGATCGCGTTCGCCGCGCGCGCGCGCATGCTCTTTTCGCGAATACATCATCAATTTGTAAACAAAAGAAGTTAATAGTCTCTTGTTAAGACCTTTTCAGCTTTACTGTTCCTTTGATCTTTATCTAATATTTGCCAATTGTTTTGAAGATGATAAGAAGACAACCAACGACAATCAGCTTGTCTCCCGAAGATGTCATCAGTTACGATGATGAGAAGGCCAAACAACAGCAGCAACAACAAGCTTTCAATAATAATAGAAGAGGTTATAATCAAAACTCCTCAAATTCTCAAGAGTCGATTCTTCAAAGACTTCAATCCCTGAAATCGAAGGAGGAGAGAATTGGTTTGAGATCAAGTAGCAGGCAATAGATGCTGCTTTATTTTCGAATGTATTTGATGGTTATGATTTCAATTTCCATTCAAAATCTACAGTGTTGATGCGTTTAATATTTTCCATTAGTGATGTTGAAGCCATGAGCGGCTATCTACCACGGTTAGTAAAATCATGCTATTCTTTATTTTAAACCTCCTATATTATTGATTATCTAGCAAAGTGGTTGATGTATAAGTTTATTATTCGTCCCGTACCCAGAGTTAAAGTGAAAAAGAGATAATTTTTAAAGCACAAACATAATAAAACACAGATGAGTTGTTCTGGAAAAAGCAAAGCAGAAGAAAAAAAAAATGTTGTTGATGAACAGTCAATCAAAGCCATCATATTGATACCAGCTGAAAAAGTGATTTTTGATAATTCATGTTGGTTGTTGTGCTCGTGAGATTTTTGGTATGATGAGGTATAAATACCTAGCTATTTGATACAGGGTACTTGATAACGGGTATTTTTACCAAGGGTATAAAGTTACTTAAAATATTTTTTGAAACGATCCAAGACAGACATACTGGTGTAGTACCTAACTTGACGACTTCCATTGTTATTTTGAAGGCTGACTAGATTATTCTGTTGGTTGATTGAATTAGCACCAGACCCGCTTGGTGTGTGTTCAGTGGTATTGCCCTGTAGAGTCCCCTGGGTACTTGAAAACAAATTACCATCACTGATTGATTGTAAACTTTCATCATCCTCGTTATCATTGATGTTCGCTCTGAATTCATCATAATCGATGTCATCGCCATCAAATGGACTTATATCTCCACCAGAAATGTTTGTGAATGCACTAGTATCAGTATCAGATCTATAATTCACGGCGGTTGTATTATTTGGAATTGATTGAGAATTTGATATTGGTTTGAAATCTGGAGACAATTCGTTAAATGATTCGTAATAATTTTCATTCATATTGATTGTAGTAGTTAAATCTTCCTTATAACGCATAAGATCTTCAGGATAAAGAACATTATTTTCGATTCCTGCTGAATCTTTCTCAATTTTGAATTTTGAAGTAGTCAACCAATTACCATCAACAACATACTAAATATTTTTCACGTTAATACAAATCTCAAAATTATCAATTAATTGACACAAAATTACCCACTTTGAACACAATCTTCTCTTTTGGAACTTCCAAAGTAACAGCATAAGCACCATCTTTTGTTGGAGCCAATTTGGCGGATTTTGACCAGTGATCAAAAGTTCCAGTGACATAAACAGATCCCACTGACTGTGAAGGCCTATCATATTAGTAAATATGTAACTAAGCGCTGTTTGATAGTTCATTCTAGCTCAACTTACCATTCGAACGTAAACAGTGAAGTGGACATTTTCTCCAGCACACTAATACCAACACCTGAATAACTTCTTGAAAACTCTATCAATGAAAACAAAACAAAACGAAGTCTAGTGTCAAATAAAGTAAACCAAAACAATAATGTTCTGTCACAGTAGCAATCTGATTGACTGGATATATAGTCCTGATCTAGTCCTGGCCCTGTGGCGGTTATTTGGACACAGTCTAATAGCTCAATAACCAACAATAGAAATGCCAATTCAAATTTTCATTTTATTTTAATGGCTGTATCCTTGTTCTTATCCTCAATTTACTATGGGAAACCTTATTTGCATAGTAGATAAGTTTCACCATATAGAGAAAGAGCTCCCAGATCCGGTAAGGACAGCGTAAGTAGAACTCCGGGGAAGACTGGGCGGTGTGTATCACATGATAGTTTTCTTCCGAGGGTATAGTAATAGCGGGATCGAAAGATTTTCCTCATTTAGACAAGTGTTCGATTTTTAAAGAGAAACCATTTATACATGCTTTCCAAGTGAATAGGATACAAAATGAAGGGGAGCTATATGTAGATACCTGTCCAAGTTGTCGGTAATATGTATCTCCAAACACACCCTAGTTCCACCCCGAATCCCGAAAAGAAATCCTTCTTCGCCAATTCCCCCTACATCAATTGATCTATGGCAGCATCAAAGAGATGGTGACCCCTCTGTATTGTGAGCTCATCACGAATCTTTCCGTTTCACGATTGTCCTATACCCTGAGTGAATCAACATCAAAGCAAAATACTCTTGTATCAATGCAACATACAGTGTGACCTAAAAGAAAAGCTTGTTGTCTTCAGGAACAACCCAACAAGTGGCATAACGTGCCGAACAGAATCCGCTTCTTGATCATGTCACAGTCAGTTCATTCAAATTTCATGTGGTGACTTAAAAGACTGGAGGTGCTTTTAGTGTTGAGCTAGAGGAACATAGATGCTTTGCGTTGTAGGATGATGCTTCAAATCACATAGTGTAAAAAATTTCCTGAATTTCACCAGAGTGAACGACGAGCACAAGGTGAAATGGCCAGACTTTCACATGTATATCATGTTCAGCTCAAACCCACATTGGTGATACATACTTGGGCTGACAAAGGGCATCTGCATAGCATACCACATTACAAGAACAACAGTTCTCTTTTATATAGTTAGTCCATTGAATTACCTCATATGTAAAATCAAGCTCGAATTTTTTTTCCAGTCTCGGTTTTGATAGAGTCCAGCGTTTTTAAGACCGTATCCCGATTGGGAAGTTCTTAATGAATCGCGTCGTTCACTCGCGTTTAGACTTTACGTGTCAAGAGAAAAACGACCCCCAACAAACTTCACCGACAGGACTATTGAACGACTTTAATAATGCATTGAAGCAAGTCGAATCTGACCCAATCAACGGAGTTCATGGAGGTGCTTTGTGCTTCTGGGACTTACATGACAAGATCCTGGATCCCGGTTATGAGCCACTCAGCTAATGGTTTGGTGTGGCATATGCAAACAACCTCTGCTTCTAAAACCCACAAAAACGTTGAACTTTGAACGTATAATACATTTGACACGTATGAAACTCACAAGGAGTGCTCCGCAATTCTACTCATGGTACGGAATGGGGCACTTTTTTCACGAAGCATACTATACCGGACTAACACGCGCATTACTTAATATGCCATATAAGTTAATGGGGCTCATTGTTTGGTATAATGAAACACATACACAGGGTTTCTTCTTCGTATTGCGCCATTGATACACAATATTGATCTGTAAAGCCATCGAGCCAGTGCTTTAAGCCCAAGTACTCCTATTTCACATTCAAGCACATACCAATTCAACCAGTTGGGTTATATTTGATCGATGACTTTTTCAACTACATTTTAGACAAAAACTTTGTATGAAAAATACTACGTAATAAGCTCTAACAAAAGTATGCGGCACAACACGATATATATCACTAACAATCACTTGACGTGGAGTAATTGGCTGACTTGCCATCGAGAAGATTCAATGGCTGGAGCGTTATACCAAGCGCAAACAAGGCTTTAACTTGTGATTAATCATACCATAAATGGGGTGTTACATTCGCTGAACAAGGATAATCTGTACAAAACGCGCGCTATCAGCAGTATAGTTATCAAAGTGCACAACCACAGTTGAATGGAAATTCATTAAGTTGAAAAAAACACCGGCAGATTCATCCAGTACATATTTATTCACTTCCCTGTTCATGTTCATGGTTATTCCTACTAGTTATAACTGGGGGCTTCTGAAGTCTTGATATATTGAGTCCCAAAATGCGTGTAATGTTGAAAGATGCATGATTTTACAGAGATCCATGTAAAGCCTTACACTAGTCTACAGTCTTTAAGCCCACGGGCCTTGGGACTAAACACTACAGAATGACCTCTCCTGCCTCGAAACACATAAAGGAGAATACTTCAAGAAAGATAATTGAAATTGGCCAATTACTGAATTATAATGGATTCTGGTGGTGGCAGATAAGAAGCTGTAGATACACAATTACCACTGTTTATCCTTGCGATCAGACAAAGTGATTTACTATATATGCTCGTCGAAGAGTCTACAATAGCTGTGACTAGCTCTCAGATCATGAGAACTGCACTCATTTGAAAACTGATAACTTTGTGAATCCAAGTTTTCATATACTGAATCCTGATCACAGTTCTCAACCTTACAGGAAGTAAGCTACGGATTTGATTTCCTCAACAAGTCTCAGCATTCAGCATCGGTGATCTCATAACCTTTATATAGAGGCCCTTATTGAGCCAAGATTATATGAACACACTGCGCAATATCAGCCTTCAGGGTGTTACTTGAGAACCCTATGAAGTTACGGCACGTTAATGGTAGAAGAATATTTAAACATCCATCACCTTCCGATAAAAAGTTGACAATTATATAAAGAATTCACTGACCTTACCTGTTCAATGGGTCAATATACATTTATGTGCCTTGAGCCAGCTTTTATCCAAAAGACTAGTTCATCGTGAGGAATAACCTTGGACGTCAGCCTCACGCCATACACCAATGTGTCTCAAGAATTCCTTTAATTAATTACCAAAAGGTCTCGGAAATAACAAGCTTGGCGGTGGAATCTCCGAAAGACTCTAAAAAAATTTATTATCGGTGAAAATATTTCAACCTTTCGAGTTAGGTAAACGCATTAATTACACTGACAAAGTAGCTACTGGAACAGCTCAGTCACTTCAGTTCCTAGATTGGAGCACTTTGTGAATATATTGATATATATCTAACGTCTGAAAATTATCCATGGTATCCAGAGTTGAAATACATAGGCCCGCCAATGGTGAGGGAAGACAAGTTTGTATTGAGCGTCCGTTTTGAATACTGTACGTCTTCTGAAACAAATCTGTGATGCGCAAAGTTCGAGCAAAAAAGAAACCAGCGTATCATAGCATACTCCATTTCTAGGAGTAAAGCATTGTCTGTTATAGCTAACTGTGTGATTTATCCGTTGTCGTTATAGTGATCATATATAGAGAAACTGTCTTGAACAACTTCGAACGAGCTAAGGCTATTTGATGGCTAATAGAAATGCTTTTGTATCTTCCCACTTCCGACGAATGAGAGTTTTCACAATCTTCAATTTTCTATTCTGCTCGGGCTGAGCCTCCTATTTGGCATTGAGATCAACATGCCCTAGTTGATCGGTAGTTACCATAGCTTCATATGCTGGTTATTATATGGTGGGTTAAATCCAAATATTTGTTAAACAACATGCCAATCGGGAATAAGCAGCTGTGCTCATTGAGGTTTTCCAGCATTCAAAATCAAGGCCACTAGGTCATTAACATAAGGTGTTTTCTCCCTTTTTCGGGGCGCCCCTGTACTAACCGGGTCATAAACAAGGGAGAAGGAACTCCTGAAAACAAAGAGATCAGCAGCAAAGAATATCAGTTGTTTTCATAAGAAAGTCAATAGTGATTTGAGTAAACACCTATATATGATTCCACTGGGTTTTAATTAGCCATCTCCATTTGAATGGTGATCCACTTAAAATAGGTACGTATAAGTCTATCTGGGTCTAATTACCTACATGCGCGGATCCTCATATAATCCGAATAGTCTCTGGTCTGAATAAAGACTAAACCCTTATCTTTTAAAGTCTATTTCATACACCCTTGGTCATACGTTACGTTAACAACACAAAGTACTAAAGACGGCTTCAAATGGTTTATACAAACATCACATACTCCAAGCACAAGATCCCTAATTTACAAACACAAGGAAATTTCATGTACAAGTTGAATCTGACAATTTAGTTTGTGCGACTTAGATCTGCGAATCCTTCTCTTTGTGGAGCGATCAATTGTCTTGCCTTTGGCTGGAAGAAAACGACGGTGGATTGAAAGGCGGATTGAGCGTACTGCGTAACAAGAGTCAATAGTTGGTCTGACTCCTGAGTAAACTCAGCTGCCTTGCCAATTTGTTTTCGTAACCCTTTCATATGGAACGTAAACCGCATTTTATGGTATGACAATCTTTTATGTGAGCTTACGGATCATTCCTTGTTGGGCTGCCAGATTACTTGTAACGTTTAGTAGGCATACCTAAAATACCACAAAAAACTTCAACAGGAACTTTCCAAAATCAAGCGCATATATGTTGAACTTTTTTTAATCAAACTCAAAGTATTAACACAATCCTTGCTACGGTATTTGCCTTAAAAGTTCTTTGCCATAAGAATCTGACCATTACGACCTTGTAACGTAACGCTCTTGGCCCAATGGACTAGTTTTGAAGACCGTCCGCGGGAACAGCTGTAGCGTGTTGATCTCCAGGACTTCACAAGATGATCGGAGAGGATCCTTAAAATGTTCCTTTCAACACACTAAAAAGAGATCTATTGGTGCTAATTAGGCATAACCCACTGAACTTAAATGCGTATTGAGTCCTCGAGTTTTTGCTCAACTAGTGCCAATTGGTACATAAGGGGTTATCTTGTGAACCGTATTTGTAAAAAGGTGTGTAATCTCTCACGATATCTGCGTAGAATTTTATACTCCAGAGTGATCTAATCTCCCACATATCGAGGACCATAAGAGAGACCATGGTGATACTACTCCATACAAACTGATACAGCTGATATCTACTCGGCTCAGGCACCAACTTCAACTTTCAACGTGTGATTTTAGTGTGGGAGATATTAATTGGTAGAACCAGTTATAACGTCCTCGCATGTTTGAGCTTTGTCTAGCACTAAAATTTCAGTTGAGAGCTCCTTGAAGCCAGATCAAACAACAAAACCTTTACTTTGTTAACAAGCTGGTAATGACACAAGTTTCACCACGACGTCATACAATAAAATCTCAGCGCTTCTTAAAAGAGTTCCTGGGCTGGGTTCGGGATCAACCCGGCGCTTACCTGAGCTCTCCCAAGGCAGCCGTCTGTCTAGCCTGAGTTGGCTGTCTGGCTACTTGGGCGACATGACAGCCTACACACTGTCCCAAACACTACGTCGCCCATTAAATATAGCACAGAGAGACACGTTTAAATGTTGTGCTGTGTGCTAACTATAGCACAGTTAGACCATACTGCGCATCGAGGATACTTTGGGTTGTTTGATTGTATGAGTCCCAGATCCCATTCAATGTCTGAGTTCTAAGGGGTTTAGAGTAAATCAGTGTGAAGCTCTACTAAAAGTTTAGTTTAGATAAACTATTGCTCAAAGATTCACAAAACAATCCACCACAGTGAGCCATAAGGATGATATGATGATGATCTTAACGGTCCAGTGGCTCAATTGTTCACCTGAAAATCAATTTTCAATTTTCTGTTCATACTTTTCTACACTTTATGGGTTTTCACAGCTTGCTGAAAACTTAACTCTAGAGCTTGTCTCAACTAAATCCCCATGACGATCAAAGTTGAGAAAGACCTAAGATGCAGTACATATACTCATACTACACTTTCACACAAGCCAGACCCTTTGTTTGAAACATCTCTGTGACGATTTTAGAAGCACACAGGCCAGTCTCAGCTATCATGACCATAGAGCCCATACAACTTCGCTGAAAAGGTTTTACGTACCACAAATCGATCTCAGACAGGGTCTCAAATCAACAACATTTCCCATCTTATATCACACTGAACTTATGCTGAAACTCCATAATCGTATAAACGTATTCTCATAACATTCCTTCGGTGTTTTGGAAAAAATTTTAAGCCCTTATAACTAACTTCCCAGATCATTTTCATTTAGGCTATTTTTTCAGTTCCTCGGTAGGTTTTCTAAATCAACATTTATAATAACGGCTTACCAGTCCTTGTTTGAAGAGCTACGACAGTTGTACACTGAAGATTCGTGCCCTCTAATAGCCATACAAACTCACTGATATGCGTATAGTTTAATCACCAACGCTTTAATCGTAGTACTTTTATCGGATTGCGGACTGCTCAACTTCAAAACCCAATCAGGATTGATATATAGATCGGTTGAAACTCAAGAGTGGGCTCGTGTTAGTAGATGATTCGGTTAATTGACTAAATATGGCTTACTTTTATTGTATTGAGGGGTGTCCTTTTTGCATATATTTTAGCTTTATGAGGGCGTATTGACACATATTCAAGTTTAGAAATCCTACGTCTTCGTTTCATTTAAAGAAATTAGGGTACAGCCAGGAAAGTTCAATATTGAAGTGTGCTTCACCAAGCTTCTGGACAACTATGGTTCTTGTTGTGGTTGCAATGCACCTGTACAATTTATTAAATTCTGATCCTAGCTCGACTTTCTTTTGACGATGAGGGCCTTGATCCTAATGAAGCACACGTTAACAAAACCATTGATGAAGAATATGTAGGTGCTAAACATATTGGAGGTCATGGTGAACCCTTGTTCATGGCCTTCAAACAAGTAGATCATCAGCGTGATAATCTTTCAAACCATCTGTGAAGAGTTCACAAACTCCTTTGTTTGGTAATCGTGATAAGCGGTGAATTTGATCTTTTGTTTCCAAAAACATTTTAGCACTGATGGTAATGATTCGAGAATGTCAAGTAACGTGAGGCTGTAATATTCATTATTAGAAGCTCGCCATAATCTGTATACCTCAAGGCACAGTTGAAACTAGTGAGCCTCAGAGGACTTTTTGGTGGAGATGTTTTTGCTCATGACCACCATGCTCAGGATCGTCAAAATTGATTTTAGCAGCCCGAGCATTTGTGAGGTTTTGATAGAGCTTTCTTTAACAAGGCTTCATGCTTCACCGGTTTCAACAACCAGACTGTATCAGAAATGACACACTTATCATTCACCTCATACTCAGCCTAAACTATAGTGATCCCCGGTATAACTTCAAAATACTTGAACAAATACCCCATGGGTCCTTGAATTAGCAGGAGCTTCTTCCATATGGTTTAACGCTTGAACCTGCTTTTCGTTGATCTTTTATAATTCATTGGCTTGTGAGAACGCTTTTGTTTGACGGATCAAGTAAATTGAAACCCAATTACTTTGGTTCTGCCTCAACATACTGAATCAAGAGCTGAAAATCTGAGCACAAACTTACTTCGATATGAAACGACCCTCTTTTAAAAAAACTATCTTTTTGGACTCTCTACATCCTAGTCTCTTAGTTTTCATAGGCCTCGGGTTTCTCAAAAAAAGTCCCGACCTACAACAAACTTCCAGATTCAGATTGTGTATAGTGTACATGATGCGTTGATTTTGAAACAAGTTGACATGGAGGACCTTCGAGAAAGCGGTACAGGTATCTCGAGCAATAGCTCTATACAGTGAAGCAAGATGGTCGGAGGTGCGAAGGGCGACGTAAAGGTAGCTGATCTAGCAATTTTTTGAAAATGAACCCATCGTTTCAATGGGGTGATTACAACTGAAGAAATTATTGGGCTAAGTGATCTCGAATTTAACGTTTCAGGAGCTTTCAAGGATTGAGTGAAAAAAGAACAGATTATTATTGAAGTTGGGGATTAATTGTACATTCACCGGTGTCTTTGTGTGATTTCTTGTCTATATCCAAAGATCCTCTTTTGAAAAGAAATCTATAACTTTATATATAACACCAAATAGATTACCCCTGCTCTTTCCAGTGGGCTACAACTGTGAAAGCTCAAGACCTTACCTGAGGGCCCAATTACTAGCATTCTCGTACTCGAATACGTTTGATGCATCATGCACATCTATTTTTTTTTCCTTTTGGATGATCGCGATCGATCACATTTCTCCTATTAATTAAATACTTGTGCCCAGGGGCTCATATTTTTGCTGTAAAAAAATAGATTTAGTCTTTCAGACCTTTAGTCAGAGCTCAAGACTACAACAAGACCTCTATTGTCCATTTCCAATGTGAGAAAATACACATCGCTTTAACAGATAATTCGACATAATTCTAAGCAACCCCCCTTCCGCAATGGATGAACTGAAAGAGCAAATGATCTGAATTGTCTCCGTAGCTAGATCACCATCAACTACCATAGACATGAGCCTCAAACACTCAGAGGATCAAGCAAGTGTGATATAGGATCAAACAGTGTTTTTTCCAAAGGAGTGAAAAATCAAAATGCTGAAAGTGTGGGACCCGTGGACTGCTGGTCTGGTCTTGGAAATTGTGAGCCTACAAATCAAATGTAAAACTGCATGTATAATGAAATATTTTGAAGCATGAAGCAGAAAAAGGAGGAGCCAGAATCTAAGACAACTCTGGGAAGTGAAAAAATCGAGCTAACAGTCCATCATGAGGTTTGCAATTGTTGAAATACAAACAACTAATGCATGATTGACGATGTACAATACCCTAGCTGGAGGCGCTCTTAAGCTGTTGAGATGAGGCTCTACTTTTACATAAAGGACGTGGTTTGATATACTATTGATCAAAAGATGTATTGGTACCGTTTATAGAAATTTGAATGGTGATTTAATGCGTGGTGTTTAAATTTTTTCAGATTTTTTACCCCGATATCTAAATTGAGGTGAAGAATACACCAAGCAGAACCTCTAATTGAAGCAGTTTACAAGCTTGACGTGGACTTCAGTTGAAAGGATGTTTCCGAAGAATCTACAGGTTGAGTAATCGGGTTATCAAGGCGTAATTTGAATCTTACTGGAGTCTTAGCGTATATATGTTATTGCTCACATTGTCGACATTGAATTCGTCGACGTTCGATTCAGCGTAGAGAACATCAATTATACTGCATCATATCTCCAGGGAAATGGAAATCAAACAGTACTTTGTGGCACACTTTTGTATGTTGAATTACAAACTTTCAGGTGGAAAGGCTCGACGAGTACCTGTTGATCGTAAGATGTGTGTGAGTTTCTTCGCACTTAGCGTTGCCATAGTTATCACATTTCATATAATCATTGTGACCTCCAAGAGACTACACAGATTCTGTCAAAAGGCCCAAGGTCGACAGTCCAGTCTCTCGAGTCCCCGAGGGCCCAGACCATTTGCACGTCTCAGGACGCACAGCTCTACCAATCATGTTTTGGCGTCCACTGCTCAATGCTTCATGCCCAATGTTCAAACCTCAATGCTCCATGCAATGCGTACAATTAGAGATTGGTGCACACCGATAACCATGGTGATGGGGATCTTATTAAACTTGCAGCAGGCCAAAGTAGGTCTGTATGTAATATAGATGTCAGACCAGTTTGTAAATTTCCAGACCCACAAAATCTACACAGTTCTTTTTCTTCTTGCCCAAATATCCCAAAAAGAGATATCGAATTTGTATAAGAAGTTATTAAAATCCTTGATTCTTTTTCAGATAGACTCAAGATTTGGGAAATATTCAATTGTGAATCCTATAAATTCATTCAGTTATAACAATTGACAACCAGTCATTTCTGTCCAACAAACCCTTTTCTAGCTACATCCAACTATCTTCCATCACACCATCTTTTGCAACAGCTTTTCATTTCATTGATATTTTTTATTCTGTTCTTACTTGGTTACTATTAACTTATTAGCCAGAACATAGAAAGAGAAGATAAAGAAATAAAAAATCATTAACCTCATTAGCTATCTTAAACATTCATTGCTTTCATCTCATTTAGAACCACTTGTCATTGTGCACTTTTCACAACATTTCATAATATTCATTCTTTTTGTCCAAATCCGAAAGAAAGTTTAGGGCTAGGAAAAACTCAAAAATCACTTCAAAATTGCAAATCTCAACCAGTTTTTGATCCATTAAATCAAGAAGTGAATAACTGAGATCTCATCGTCGTCAACAGCATCAACAATCCATCAGGAACGTCCTTTTACGAAAAGTCTATGTATTGTTCATCTTGGTCATCACTTGCTAATTGAACCGATTTCATTATCTCGTCGTCTACTCTCAATTCATAATTGAAAGAAATCTCAGCGCTTAACAAATCACCAAAGAACCAACATGTCTTCTAACACCCCAATGGCTCTTAAAAGAAGAACCAACTCAAGACTTGCTGCTTCCCATCCAAACTTGAAATCTATGGAACAAAGAGCTCACACTAAAGCTGTTCAGACTTATATCCCAGATATTCTCAAACATCTTACTGAACTAGAATCCACAACCAAAATGTCTCCACAATTGATCCAATCACAACCTCAAATCACAGTGGCAATGAGACCAATCTTGTTTGACTTCTTGATGGACGTCCACAACAGACTAAAGCTCTCTAGTCAGACTTTCTTTCTAATGATCAACATCATTGATAGATATTGTTCTTTGAGAATTGTTAGGAAAGATCATTATCAATTGTTGGGTTTAACCGCCCTATGGCTGGCCTCTAAATACAGTGACTCCAAACATAAAGTTCCATCTATTGAATTCCTTAGAGCCACCTGTTGCAATTGCTATTCCAAGCAACTGTTTGTTGAAATGGAAACTCACATTCTGAAATCTTTGGATTGGGAAGTCGGTGCTCCAACTCATGATGCTTTCATTGATCTATTGTTGAAAGAGAACGCTCTGGACTTTAAACCTGAAAGAGTCAATGACATCAAAAATGGTGCCAATTATCTATGCCAATTGAGTCAATTTTTCACAAGAATCACCTTTAATTATTCTATCTCCATGATTTCGATTGCCTCTGTTTTAATCATGACCAATTCCTTAGCTTTGTTGAATGATGATCAATTTGTTCATTTCAATACCCAAACAAGTAATAGTGGCAAGTTGAACAAGTTATGCTTACTGATATTGAGTGTTATCAAAGAAAATCATTCACCTCCTTCATGTCAAAATAAATTTTTCAAAAAGGCTGAAGATAACACAAACTTACATTCAATTGCTACTTACGCTGAAGAATTCAGAAATCATGCTCATATCTTATTACCAGCTACACCATCTTATCAAACACCAATGGCATCAAGAGCGTCGTCAACGTCATCCCAATCATCAAACGCTTCAAGTGTTGTTTCTAAATTTTCAGCTGCTTCAAGTTTAATCACACCACCTACCTCATGTACTGCATCACCAATTGAATTCAATGCTGGTCAGAGTAATTCAATTAACCATCAGCTACAACATCAAAAAATAGCTTTGCCGTTACAAGATTTGAAGATCCAATGTCTTCCAACGTTCTCGTCCAATTATACAACCTCAACACAAGAGCACCATTTACCATTACAAGATATAGAGAGAAAAAGAACCAACTCATGGGATTTTGAAGATCAAGCAGGTTCTGCTTTCACCAAAAGATACTTGTCAAGTACAGATGATCTACAACAAATGAATTGAAAGAAGAAAGAAGAGAGAAAGTTGAATAATAAGGACACCTAATCACGATAATTTGCACTAAAAGAAATGGGGGACTTATTACATTAAAAGATAGATAGAAAAGCAACCCTCATGATATAATATTTATTTATTAATTAAAGCTTATTACTTTATCTTTCCTTTTCACGTTTTTGGAAGTTGTTGACCATCTTGTTTTACTTTAATTTGAGTACTATATAATTGATCATCAGTTAAACTGGATCATTTATAAGCTGTACGATACATTCCACAATAATGTTTTTTTTTTATTGTGTTTTATGCTGTTCATTTGGTTTTCTATTGTTTGCTTGTTATGTTTTGTTCCCATCTTTTACTATTCTTCTAATACTTGAGTATTATTTCGTGTCCTGTGTTCCATCCTACTATTTTATGACTGTTTGATTTACTACACAATTTGAGCTTTTTTTGCAATCACATTTCCTTTATCCACCAATCAATCATTTGATTTTGGTATCAAAGCTGGTCTTGATACGGTCCTTTCCTATATCGAGCTCACAAATCAATAACAGAAAACAATTACTACACGTATACATACAACCAGTGTTTACCCTTATCCTTATCATTTATTCTTATGCCTTTTTAACAAGTTCTCTACTTTGTAGTCTGTCTATTTCACCACCAATCACCGAGTTGACTCTTCACTGAGCTTGTAAATAGCCATGATATCAAAATCCACATACAGGGGTCCACCGTTTCCAGTATCCAAAAATATCACTGATACCTGATCACAGCTCTAAATCAAATTCCACCCATTTTTCTCAATTTAGGAGCATCAACTTTTCCTAGCTTGGTATGGAAAATGTTTGAGCCAAAGGGGACTTGGAAAATTCCGACAAAGACCGCGCAGGAGTTTGCTCAAATAGCTTAGTTTTTTGACTCAACGCAGTATCAAAGCGCTAGTCGCCACACAATTAATGTCTTCAGCTTTGTTTCTTCCAAATGATCTCATTAATGAGATATGGCTTTCTACTGTGCTTAAAATCTCGTGGAACTGTTAGGAGATGGATGATGATCGCATTGAGTTCGGAAAGACCCCACGTCAAACATGGATCATGGGTCAATAATCCTAGTATTCAACTAATACTACTGTTATAATACTGTACATATGCCACGTATAATCACCTTGTGAATGGTTGCATTTCTGTCAAAACCAGACAATAATGAGTTCATTTCTAATTGATGGATTTTAACGGCGAGTGTAGTTAATGTGGTACGA
>JAJMFN010000076.1:0-15174 GCA_030574735.1 Hansenula sydowiorum
TGTACTCATCCCACCCAAAACCTCATTGAAATTATTGTAAACAAATGATCTATTGATGGCTTCTAGTCTTTTCACCTCTCTTGAAGAAGCCTGATAATAATTGGTAGCACTAATGAAGAACACAAAAAGGAAAGGAACTGCAATAGCAAACCAAGGTAAGTAAATAATAGCCAATATGATAATACCAATCACAGTTCCAGAAAAGTGAAGGAATACTTTCAGGTGCATACCAATTTCATTATCCAAAGAGTTTGTATCTTTGGAAAATCTGTTTATAATTCTTCCTAGAGGTGTGGTATCAGTGAAGCTCATTGGAGTGTGCAAGACTTTCTTCACCGCTTGCAAGTTCAGATTTTTAGAGGCTTCAGTAAACACATACCCCATGATTGCCAATTCAATAGTGGCAAAAATGATACCTAGCACAGTGAAAGTAACATAAAGTGCAATATAAGTCCCATTGGATAGCTCTTTGAATTTATAAGATACCCAGAATGAGAGCCAAACATTTGTAAATAAGGTCACAAAAGTGGTTAGTGTAACGAAAAAAATCGTCAAAGGGAAAGCAGAATATGAAAAAATACCTTGACCTGCTTTTATATACTGCTTGTACATGGATAATGGAATACTATTGAATGCACGCTCCTCATCTCCGAATAAAGCACCATCTCCACTATCATCGCCTTTCTCAGCAACCGTTGTAACTTTTGTGATCTTGTCATCAACCTCTTCGGTATTAGTATTCTCCTTCTCTTTATTGAAAAGCATCAACTTCACGAAGCGATCATTTTTGGATCTCAACTCAGCTTCTGTACCAACATCAATTGTACCATCCCCATTCAAAAACACAACACGATCGGCTCTACTAATCAACGACAATTGATGTGTAGCGATGACTCTCGTCTTGTTACTTATCAGCCCGAGCAAGCATTTATCAGTAATGTGTTGACCAACATTAGCATCAACTGCACTCAAGATATCATCAAACAGATAGATCTCCTTATCAGCGTAGATCGCACGAGCCAAGTTTACACGAGCCTTTTGGCCTCCTGATAAAGTAACACCTCTTTCACCAATCTCAGTCATATCACCAGCAGGTAACAATTTCAAATCAGCCTCAAGAGAACAGGCATCAATAACATTCTGATATTTAACAGCATCGAAATGTTCACCAAACAAAATGTTCTCTTTGACTGTAGCACTTTGAATCCATGGTGAGCCACAAAGTAGTAGTGAGCCATTAACACCAACCTTACCACTATTTTTATGCATGAAGGCTGCCATTGCTGAAAGCAGGGAGGATTTACCTGAACCAATCGGACCTGTAATAACGATAAATTCACCTTTGGCGATTTCCAAGTTGATGTCGGTCAACTTCTTGAATGTGACTTTGCTTTCATCCTCAGATGATTCAATCCCTTTCGTTTCTTCTAGTGGGGCCTCAATAGATTCTTGCTTCTTTCCAAAAAAACTTTTCTTACTTTTCTTCTTGTCTTGTTTTTCCTTCTTCTTTCTTTCCTTCTTCTCTTCCTCATTTTCTTCTTTGATTCCCTCAAACTGTTCCCATTCGAATTCAGCAACTACAATACGAACAGCGACTTTCTCTTCATCCATTATCTCATCATCATAGAAAGTGCCTTTTTGGAAAGTTTCCACTGGAGCCTGTAAATATTTTGTCACTCTATTTAGCCCTAACAAACCTTCAGCGCAGTTGGAAAATACCATTGGTAATTCTATGACTTGAGTAGATAGCAAACCAAACAAACTCAAAGATGAAAACACATTAGCTGGGTTCCCGTGTGATTTCACAGCATAAAGTACTAAGAAAGCACCCATTGAAGTTACAGAGGCTGCATTTATAATGATAGTCATCATAACATTGATGAGATTTTGGAATTTGAGAACGTAAGAGGATTCTTTTTCTCTGATAGCAGTAATGATTTTTTCATAGGCATCTTCCCAAGAGTAAAACTTGATCATCTTCATGGATTGAATAACTTCTCTCATCTTACCGACTCTTCTATCAGTATAAAAATTGGCTTGGTTTCTAATATCAAAAAGACTCTTAGCAGGTAACGACATAACAATTAGGGTTAAAAAGAAGATACCTATCCCGGCCAATGCGGAGACTCCAATGTTGATAATCAGTAAGATAATACCTATAACTATAGGGACTGGTGAATTCAAACCAATTGGTATTTGTTGCAACGCTTCATCGATTCTCGAAACATCTGAGCTCATGAAGGAGATTATTTTCCCGTTTGGATAGTTGAACCTTGTTTCAGCATTGACGACCAAAGATTTCTCTAGTAGCGCTTTTGTCAAAATGGTTCTTGAGTGACCACCAACCAGTTTTGAATAGACATAAGACTGATTTTGTAAAATTGCGGAAAGCATCAACATCACGGCCAATCCAGTGGCATAACCAGCACCTTCATTGATTTTGGTATCTGGATAATAAGCCCTCTTGCTAATGAACTGAATCAAATGTTTCGAAACCAACGGAGTGAAAGCACCGAGAACGTTCGAAAGAAGTTTTGCCACAATAGCAATAGAATATTCCCATTTGAAAGTCTTCAATAGTGCAAATACGATAGCAAATCTAGGTATATCCTCAGAATCAGGATTCTTCTCTTTATGTGTCTTTAGAATGGCGTTGAAATGATGCTCAAACTTCACATATGCATAATCAATAGAGGTATTCTCATCTAATACCCATAGATCTTCTTGCTGCAGGGTTCTTTTATACCCTTTGGCCAACAAAGGCCACAACCAAGCAAATACAAGTCTAGAGAAGATATTGGCATGGTACAGAGGGAGCTTTTTTCTATCAGTTTCAAGTGGAATTGGAGGTACTCTCTTGGACAGTAGAGGAGTGAGTAGCCGTCTTATCGGTTTCGGCTGTTGTTCTTGCTCGTAATAGTATTCCAGATCGATGTCTTCCTCCTCCTTGAGAGAATGATGCGAGGACATGTCTTGAGATGTCTTGATCTAATGGACACTTTGGTTATCTATCCATGAATAATTGCCACCAACAGCTCCAAGGATTGAAGACTCTTTATACTTTTGCTCTTCTTGATTTTAATAACGATCAACCTCTAAAAAATAACCGTGCTTATAACCGTCGCTTTAAACCCGTAACTCAAGACTTATACGACGAGCAGTGCAGCAAGAGCGATTGTCAACTCTCACTTAGAAGTTAGAGATGATCTTCGTCTCCTATTCTAGTCAAATGCGGCTGAAATGTGAGATTAACTCTCAACTCTCATGTTGGCCTATCAGTTGAATTTTCAGAGTCAGTAACTATTATTAAAACTTGCTTTTATCGGGCGATAAAAAGGAGCCGCTTCCGTGGTTTTAGTAAGATGTGAAAAATGATACAGTATTACTTACCGTTTTGCTATTGTTCCACACCTGACCAATGTGCCCAATTCCTTCAACTCTGTCGTCTATCACTAATTGAAAAACTGAGCTGTCAATTTCTCTCGAAGAGCTCGGACATTGCCTAAAATGACAAGAGATTTGTAAAACGGTTTTTGGTGCCAGCCGTACAGGAAACTTTCTGAGACTTGATAACAAGTCTTCTACAAAACCCAAAATTTATTGTCTTCCACAGTCGTAAAGCAGCAGGCATTTGAAGCACCAAAACTGTGAGAACAACTGGAAGAATAGTTGCCGTGGAGTCTTGCTATTGTTCCGTGGGGAGATGCTGACTCCGAATTCCCCAGCACAACGGTACGTTGATGGCCATATTTTTGATATCATTGACCATTAAAGGCAATGTCATTATGTTCATACACATGTAATGAAGCTACGACAGCGCCTTGCTATATACATATTTTTTTTTAATGTTAACCATTGCGAAATTTACATTATATACTGAGCTATGATATTTCTTTTTTATTTACTTTTTAAATTTATACAAAAATTTACAATTAATTTTAAATTTATATCTAAACTATTCCGTGTGGTGTCTTAACATAATAATTTTCCTAGATTGCATAAACTTGAATTTTTTGATTTGATTAAGAAATCTTGATCAATAGCTCTTAATTAGACATTTGGTCAGTTAGAAAAAATACGGAGATAATTATCACATCCTTTGCAAAACGATGAACCATTTTACAAAGAGACTTACTAATAAAAATAAATAAATTATATATATTCAATTATACCAATTGATATTAACCTTGGAAATTTTCATGTATATAGGTCTATGCTTCAAATATACCAGGTACTTTGGTTCGTCAAATTCTCAATGACAAATTAAATATATGCACTAATTAATATACAGGGGCTGATCTGGCTATACTGAGCCAGGCCTATGATAACTATCTTACATATACATAAAAATACGATGAAATTAAATAGGTAAGGTTAAAAAATTAGAAAAAATAAACACATTGAGCCCTTTAAGACCAACGAATGAAAGGGGTTTCAATCAGCATGTACATGTTTACTCAAAGTCTTTTGGTGAAATATTTGAAGTTTCACACATAGACCTGAATGCACCCCGTTTCTCGTAAAGTTCCCCGGGTGCACCATACTCTTCAAGCTCACCTTTTTCCAAAACCAAGATCTTGTCAGACTTCATGATACTTTTCAATCTATGAGCAATACACAAAATGGTGCAATCGCTAAATTCTCTTAAAATAGTCGCTTGGACTAATGCATCAGTTTTATAATCAACACTCGATGTGGCCTCGTCCATGACCAGTATTTTCGAGCGACGAACCAAAGCTCTTGCAAGAGCAAGTAATTGACGTTCACCTAGCGAGAAGTTGGAACCTTCATCTTCAACAAAACTCTCTAAATGGAGGTTACTGTAATTATCTTTGGCTTCATTTCTCAAAGTCTGCAGTGCGTCAGCTGCAATCAATCCACTTCTTCTCAAAGCGTCCCATAATTCATCATCTGATTTTTCTTTGAATGGATCTAAATTGGTCCTGATGGTACCTTGAAACAACGCAGGGTCCTGTGGAATGATGGATAATTTGGACCTTAGATCATGTAAACCCAGTTTACTGATATCAATCCCATCAATAAAGATAGACCCACCACTAAACTCTGCAAGCCTATAAAGTGCAACCATCAAAGAACTCTTACCAGCACCTGTACGTCCACAAATACCAATCTTTTCGCCACCTTTGATATCCATGGATAAGTTCTTCAAAACTAATGGTAGTCCTTCACGGTACCTCAATGACAAATTGTCAAACGTAATGGCTCCATTTGCTGGCCATTCTGGAGGCGCTTTATAGTCTAGTGTTCTATAAGCGACCTCTTGCTCTAAATCATTGGCATAATGACAAACTCTCTAGACAGAATTCATCTCATTTTCAACTTCAGCATAAGTAACCAATAATGCAGACAAAACTTGAGAGAAATCAATCATATAATATGTCAGTAATCCTACACTAGAGGCACTAAGGTTGAACTGTCCAGTGACTGATAGAATGGAAACAAGAAAAACAATCAAACTCGCCAGAATACCAAGTGTCACACTAACCCATCTTTGATTTGATATAACGACAAAATAAACTTCATTCATGCTATCAAGAAATTTGTCATTTTTTTGTATGAATCTCTTTTCAGAACCATATGCCTTTATGGTGCTCATCCCGTTAGTAATTTCGTTGAAGTTATTATAGACATGCGATCTATTGATAGCTTCTAATCTTTTCACTTCTCTAGCTGATGCTTGATAGAAATTCGTCACCGAAACAAATATAACAAGTAAAAACGGGACAGCAACTGCAAACCATGGTAAATAAACAACAGCCAAAATTAAGATCCCAGTGATGTATCCGGTGAAATATATAAAAACTTTCAACTGTTGGCCCAGTTCATTATCTAAAGAGTTTGTATCTTTTGAAAATCTATTCAAAACTCTTCCAATGGGAGTAGTATCCAGAAAATGCATTGGAGTATGTAGCACTCTCGCAACAGCTTTCAAGTTCAACGTCTTTGAGGCTTCAGTGGTTATATATCCCATAGTAATGAAAGATAATGCAACAAACAAAACGCTCAATAAATTTACACCAATGTATAATTCAATATATGTACCACTCGACATATTTTCAAATTTATTAGATACCCAAAATGAAAGCCAAACATTGGAGAATAAAGTGAAAAATGTCGAAAGGGAAATACATGTGATCACTATTGGAACAGCCAAAAATGATAATTTCCCTTGTCCTGCAGAAATGTACTGTTGATAAATGGACCAGGGGATACTGTTATAGATGCGCTCTTCCTCACTGCCCAGAAAGCCATCAGATTTAGGTCTATCTTCAATACTTGTAACTCTGGTGATTTTGTCACCAGTACCGTTAGTGGGATTTAAACCAGCTTCTTTGTTGAAGTCCATGAGGTTGACAAATTGTGGGTTTCTTGATTGCAATTCAGATTCCGTACCAACATCAATGGTACCATCACCATTCAAAAACACAACACAGTCAGCCTTATGGATCAACGATAATTGATGTGTAGCCAGGATCCTTGTCTTATCATTAATCAAACCCAAAAGACAATGGTCGGTGATATGTTTACCAACATTAGCATCAACTGCGCTCAAGATGTCATCAAATAAATAGATGTCTCTATCAGCATAAACAGCACGAGCCAAGTTCACACGAGATTTTTGGCCACCCGATAGCGTTACACCTCTTTCGCCAATCTCAGTCATATCACCAGCAGGTAATGCTTTCAAATCCGACTCAAGGGCACAAGCTTCCAGCACCTTTGTATATTTGATTGAGTCGTCCTCTTCGCCAAAAAGAATATTCTCTTTAATAGTGGTATTTTGAACCCATGGTGAACCACATAATAATAAAGAGCCACTTATAGAGACCGACCCGCCAACTTTGGTCATAAACGCCGCTATTGCTGAAAGCAATGATGATTTACCAGAGCCAATTGGTCCAGTAATGACGATAAATTCTCCCTTTGAGATTGTTAGATTCAGATTGTAGAGCCTGCCAGTGTTAGGCTTTTTCCCACCTAACTCTCTAAAATATTCACTGAGAAGAGGGGCTTGTTCATCATCTTGCCTTTCAGGTTCATTTTCGATCTTGAATCTCTTCATAAGGAAACGTCTTAACCAATTCCCTTTGCTCTTTTTCTTCACAACAGGTTGTTCGACATCATCATCGTCTGCAAATTGCGACCATTCAAACTCACCATCTATGACTTTAACAGCAATGGATTGGTCATGCTGGATCAATTCGTTGTCATAGAAGCTTTCAATTCGTCTCTCATCAACAGGTGATTTCAGATATTCAGTGATTCTATCCAAGCCTGCAAGGCCATCTGCGCAAAATGAAACAACAATTGGGAAATCAGAAACTTGGATTGATAGTAAGGAAAACAAAGATAGGGATGCAAAGATGTTTGCAGGGCTGTTGTGTTCCCCGATGGCATATAATACTAAGAAAGCACACATCGATGTTATACTATGTGAGTTCAGAGCAATTGTCATGATGATATTTAGAGTCAATTGAAATTTCAAGACATAAGATACCTCTTTATTCCTCACCATAGTCAATAATTCTTCGTAAGCATCTTCCCATGAGTAGAATTTTATCATTTTCATTGATTGTAGAACTTCCCTCATTTTGCCAACTCTTTCATCGGTAAATTTGTTGGCCTTGGCCCTAATTCTCACTAGCGACTTAGAAGGCAGAGACATCACCATTAAAACCACAATGAAGATTCCAATACCCGCCAACGCAGCGACTTTCAGATTTATAAGCAATAAAGCAACACCAATGATAATTGGCACTGGGAATGCAATAGCAATGGGGAAGATTCCGAGTGCTAGATCTATTCTTGAAATATCAGCGCTCATTAATGAAATAAGTTTAGCACCTGAATATTTATGTCTGGTTTCTGCATTTGCGATTAAAGATTTTTCTAAAAGAGCCTTTGTCAATATGGACCTTGAATGAGCGCCAACTAACTTTGAATATTCAAAAGACTGATTGAATAATAAAGTTGATATTGCAAGCATTGATGTTAACCCGATTGCATATCCAACACCTTTATTCATCCTCATTTCTGGATTCTCAGCCTCCTCTTGAATGTAATTGATCAAATGTTTAGAAATCAGTGGGGAACAAGTACTTATTGCGTTTCCCAGTATTCTAACCACAGCAGAAGTTGTATATTCCCATTTAAAAGTTTGCCAAAGGGCCAATATTATAGTGAACCTTGGATAGTTCTCTGACTCTGGATTCCTTGATTTATGCTTGCTGATGATAGTCTGGAGATTTCGATTGAATCTTTCATAAATATAATCTATTGAAGTATGTTCATCCAAGGCCCAAAGGTCTTCTTGTTGTAAAGTTCTCTTATACCCTTTTTTAAGTAAAGGTATTAACCAAACAAAGAATGCTTTGGATATAATGTTTGCGTGGTATAATGGGAAATGTTCTCTTTCTGATTCATAGGGGATTGGAGGAACATTATTAGAGAAGAAGGGAGTCAGCAGTCTCTTGACTGGCTTTTGTGGGTATTCACCCGGGTTTGGGTCAAGGCCTTGCTCTTCGTCCAACATTGAGCTTTGTGATGACATTGTGCTGTAGCGTTAGTCGATGTAGCTTTTGCAACAATTGTGTGGGAACAAAGACGTTTATATAGCAGGAGAGCATCTTGGATCCTGAAGTTTCAACTGCATTTATAGCCAAGCACAATACATTATTATCAAAACAGTCTCTGAAATTTTTGACGTTTTGCTATGATTTGATACCGTTTCGCATCAACTGAACGATCAACAAGAAACCAAAAACCCATGGAAGACACGACTTATTGACTACCAGGAACGAGTATGAGCAGACAGAGGGTCCTCAGGAATTCATTCCTAGTCGACCAGTACACACCAGCTTGTACACCATTCTGTTGGTTATCATTCTTTGCGCAATTGCAGTTCAATTCGTCAGAATCTGTTTTGGGCCCTTTTCCCGAGCATCAACAAATCTTGCTTCGGTTTTAATGGGCATTGACACTTAACGGGAAATTCTTCTGAAGGGTCCAGCAAAGCACTGTTGAACAGTTAAATGACAGGAGAAAAGGGGTGTATTTGCAGTGGAAGCCGTGCTACCAACTGCTGTTTGGACTCCTGAATACAGTATAAGGACCGTGTCGTCAACAGCTCTTGTCGACTAGATAGAAGTAAATTCCTTCAAGCACAAAGACACCAAACGACCTGTGGATCTACACGGAGATAATGACAGCCAAAGCGACAGCACAGAACACGAAGTCCTCAGTATTGGGAAAGCTGACAAGTCAAATGTGCTGAGATCCAAATGAGAAGGTGGGTTGGCATCCACCTCAATGACGGTGAGTCCAGTAACGGTGCTTGGATAGGCTCCAAGATGTAGACAGACAAGTGCTCTGATCTGAGCTCTGGATGCTATTTCCCCAAGAGAATCTCAACTGCTACCTAGTAACTTGTCCAGCTCTCCCCTAGAAATGTACTTGAAAGAAGCATCATCGCACCAACTACTAGCCACTCGTGTCGCTGTGCACTCGCTTGACTTCACTTCACTCTCAACGCATCTGAACTAGCCATTTATTGTGGCCAGTTGCCAATTGTCGTTGTGGCGAGTGTCATCGCACGTGACTTGAGGTTATACTTTATCGTCTCTGATCTTTCACTACCATCGAAATTTTTATTTAAAAGTTGTTGATTCTTTGATACAACCGTTTTAGTCTTGTTTATATCTATAAGCTATAGACTGTTCCTCGCTTAAACGCTCATATTCATCCAGAAATGCCAGCTCCTCACGGTGGTGTCCTACAAGATCTTATTGCAAGAGATGCTTCAATCAAAGATGAACTATTGCAAGAATCTGAATCCTTACAATCAATCATCCTAACTGCTCGTCAATTGTGTGATTTGGAATTGATCTTGAACGGTGGGTTCTCTCCACTTACTGGGTTCTTAACTCAAAAAGATTACGATGGTGTCGTTGAAAAATTACATCTATCAAACGGTTTAGTATGGACCGTTCCAATCGTCTTGGATTTATTCAAAGAGCAAGCTGACCAATATAAAGTCGGTGAAAGGGTTGTTTTGAGAGATGAAGATAACTATGCCTTAGCTATCTTGACCATCGCTGATAAATATACTCCAGATAAACAAGTCGAAGCCAAGAAAGTTTGGGGTGGTGATGCAGAACATCCAGCCATCAAATACTTGTTTGAAACTCAAGGTGATGTTAATTTAGGTGGTGAATTACAAGCTATTAGATTACCAATCCATTATGATTACACCGCATTGCGTAAAACTCCAAACCAATTGAGAGATGAATTCGCTTTGAAAGGCTGGGATAGAGTTGTTGCTTTCCAAACTAGAAATCCAATGCATAGAGCTCATAGAGAATTAACCGTTAGAGCTGCAAGAGAACATACTGCTAATGTTTTGATTCATCCAGTTGTTGGTTTGACCAAACCTGGTGATATTGATCATCATACCAGAGTTAGAGTTTATCAAGAAATCATCAAGAGATATCCAAGCGGATTGGCTCAATTGTCTTTGTTACCAATTGCTATGAGAATGGGTGGTCCAAGAGAAGCTGTTTGGCACGCAATCATTAGAAAGAATTATGGTGCTACTCATTTCATCGTTGGTAGAGATCATGCTGGTCCTGGTTCAAACTCTAAAGGTGTCAACTTCTACGGTCCTTATGATGCTCAAGAATTAGTTGAAGAATATAAACACGAACTGGGTATTGATGTTGTCCCATTTAGAATGGTTACCTATTTACCAGAAGAAGATCGTTATGCTCCAATTGATACCATTGGTGATAATGTTAAAACTTTAAACATCTCCGGTACTGAATTACGTAAAAGATTAAGAGATGGTACTGAAATCCCAAGTTGGTTCTCATACCCAGAAGTTGTTAAAATTTTGAGGGAATCTCATCCTCCAAGACCACAACAAGGTTTCATCTTATATTTGAACTCTTCAATCTTGGCCCATGCTTTATTAGCTACATTCAACCAATTTGGTGGTAGACATTACTCAATTTTGAACAAACAGTATGCTTCCCCATTCATTGCTCATGAATTAACAAGATCAGGTGCTGGTGTCATCATTTTAAATGAATCTGGTGATGAAGAAGTTTCAAATTATCAAAAAGAAGTTTCAAAGGCTGGTACTTTCATCACTGTTAATGATGAAGCCGATAAAGTTCAATTCAAAGATGCTCAAATCGAAATTGACTTGGCTGGTAACCCATTAACCGCTGTTCAAAAAATTGTCTTATATTTGGAAGAACAAGGTTTCTTCCGTTTCTAAGGGAAAAAGACTTTATTATAATTTAGTGTAATACTTAATAGAAATCAAGAGAGAACGTGTTAATAGTTTCTGTACTTTATAATACAATATGCATATATATAACCAGATATACTAGACTACTTTGTAGCCTTATGTTTCATCCACTTTTTGTTTGCCTTTTCGTTGAAGTGATATTAATTTCTATAAATAATAAGATAATTTTCATCTATTTTATATCTTTTCTCTGAGGCATGAATCTGTCTTTCTTTTTTCAATTTATTGATACAACTATTTATAAATTAAAACCCTGGGTTAGTAATGTAATTTCTGAATTTGTTGATAAAAGCATTAGCTTTAGCTTCGGCATCAGCAACTTTTGGATTAACAGTGACTTTGACAGTAACTGTTGGTTGAGAAACAGCATTAGATGATGGTTTGGCATCGACAAAATCTAATAAGTCGAAAATGTCACCACTTGATGATGGGGATGGTGAAGCTTGAGGAGTTTGTAAATCTAATTTGACAGTGAATCTTTCCAAATTGTTTGGTAAGGCAACCAAATCTTCGAAAACAGAATCGTAATAATCACTGGAGACAGCTTGTTTTTGGTAAGCAAATTGTTGAGAACGCTTGGAAGCCCCATTAACATATTCAGATAGATTAAATCTAACACCTCTTTCAGCAGAAAATTTAGAAGCTTCAGCTTGTAATAATGACAAATCAAAAGTTTCAGAGATGACCTTGGCTTCTGCTTTTGGTTTTTGAGCTTTAGTTGAGCTAGCAGAGGCATTTTCTTCTTTCTTGGACTTGACTTCCTCTTTTGGTGTTATTTTTAGTCTTTCAATGTTTGAAAGATCAAGTTTGGCGTGTGAATTGATGAAATCTGAAACTTTTGAAACTGAATCTTGAGAAATACGGCCCAAATAAGCCAAGACATCCCCCTTCACTAAACGACCATTTGGTCCACTTGCTTGAATCTTCTCCAACGCATCTTCTCTTGAAATTTGGTTAGAGTCCAATAATGACGCTACTGATGGGAAAAATGTTTGTTTTGGATCAGCTTTTGAGGATTTGGATGTTGATGGTGAAGACGATTTTTTAACTTCTTTCTTTGGTTCTTCTGTCATTTTTGGCTCTTCTTTAGCTGGTTTTTCAGCAGCAGATGAAGAAGGAACTTCTGGTAAGTTTGATAAATCATCGCCTTCCTCTGCGAGAATAGCGATAGGCTCACCAACTTTGATATCTTTGGATCCGTCACCCAAAATGATCTTGGCCAAAATACCGTCATCTTGAGCTTCAACGTCAATGGTGGATTTATCAGTTTCAACTTCTAGTAAGATATCACCGGATTGGAAAGCATCACCTTCTTTGAATTTCCATTCTGTAACACCACCTTCATTCATGGTTGGTGACATGGCAGGCATCTTGAAAAACTCAGCTTTCAATAAGGAGTTAGAAGAGTGCAAACCTAATAGATATTAATACATGCGTTCCTAAAAACTAAAAAGAAACTAATTTGAAAGGCCATTTGAACAAGATACTTTAATGTTAATCATTAAAGCATTTTGTTTAAATATTGGTTTTCATCTCATCACTTACATCTTCTTTGAACAGTGCGCAAGTTCGACACGAATGACTTGGAAGTTAGACGAAGCATATCCAACACTTTGAATTTGAAAGAATTGTCTTGTGAGACGGTTAAAGAATATTAAATGTCGATTGACAGGGTTGGACCTTTTCGAAATAATCAAATAGACGTACGAATTATCGGATACCTGTTATGCTTTTTTTTCGATTCTGAATAAGTCCACCTGATGGAACCCCCACCGACTGCCACCACACAGCGGTCAAATACCCGCTTTAGGTAGACTTCCACAAAGGGGAATTTTTACACAGTTTCTATAGACGTTTTACGTCAACTTGTAGTAATTATTTGGTGTTGTATCGTCGATTTCGTCATCATTAACTCAGTTATACAAAAGTGTCTGCTTCCCATAATAATACATTGTTTGTTCATGAGTGTTTTTCACCGTTGTTGGTGCCATATGCTGCGGTTTGGGTTGCTTCAGCAGTTGCAATTGCATAATTTCTTTCTGCATTTCCATAAACTGATGGGTCATTCTCTAGATCTTGGGTATTTAAGTCTATCTTCGACCTTTCTCTTCCTTGCTTTTCATTAATGAGCTCTGTGTCAATAGGCACAGAGACAGGTAGTGCGTTATGAGATCCGTCATTTATAGGTTTTTTCATAACTTTGGAATTGTTTATTGTAGATCCTGTGACTTCAACAGGGTACTTCCTTGGCCTTCCCTGAGGTCTCTTGGGCTTGGGATTTTCTAACGGATATTTTCTTGGTCTCCCAGGTGGTCTTTTCACGTTTAACTGAAAAATATATTTTTTGTCTTGTGGGAAATCAGTGTTATCGAATTTTTGCTCTATAATGACACTCTCATTATTATTTGTGTGATTGAGGCTAGTCTGATTGACCTGACTTTCCACTTTAAATGTTGGCTTCATTCTAGATTTCTGCTTATACATAGAATTTGGTGAGTTGTTGACAAAACGAAATGACTTGGTAGCCCCACTGGGCTGAGGATCACTGATATTAGAATTTATGAACCTTGTCGTAACAGGTGCTTGTTTCTTGGCCGATGGTGACTGATCAGTTTCAGCGGTTCTCTTTTGCACAGGTTTATCAGAAGGAATATGTTTTGGAGCGTGAGATACTGCCTTAGATTGAGATTCTGATGATCCATCCTCAGCCAGGAATGCTTCTTCTATATTTATGGAGCCGTTTTCTAAGCCTATGATCTCACTATTGATATTGTCGTTCATGTCATCTTGAAAGTCTTTGATGGAGTTCATTGCTATGTATCAATGTATTAGCTTAAAGTTCATGTTGAGTAACCAAAGCCAAAAGATTCAACAATAGTTGGAGATAAATACTCACAGATCTCGTTGTCCAATGCAACAGACATACCTAGAGACTTGAAATATTCGAAAGTTGTCTAGAAATCTCCGAAAAAGCCTGAAACTGTAGCTCTCCTATCTTACTTTAAGCCTCTTCACAGTTTGCTAAACGTTTATAAATTTGCAAAACAGTGAAATCTCAGCTAAAGTGTTGGAGCTTAGACTTTTTTCTAAACTTTTAAGCTAAGGAAAAAAAAAACATGTAAAAATGTCCCGAAGCGGGAGTCGTGGAAGAACCAGGGCATCGCTTTTACAGAAAAATTTATTTGGTATAACCAAGAAGAAAAGAACTGGATCGATGTGCCAAAGAATTGTTGTACTTGTGGTCTCTTCAAAAGTTCAAGATGGGTAAAAAAAGATCAAGCAGGTTTGTGGAAGAGCAGAGAAAGAAGAAGCGTCAAGAACAGGACTCTCTTCTCTCTGTTGGTATTGCAAATCTAGCGAATAACGCCAACCATGTACACTCAGATCAAGAAGAGTCGGATCAAGGTAATTGGGAGGATGAAGAACAGGATTACGAACTGAAACCCAGATCCATGGATAACGAGGTCACGGACTACGAGGCTCTACCAATCAAAAGAGCCGGTAAAATAGAAAGAGTGGCCAAAAAGGCTGCACCAGAAGAAGAGTCAGAAAGTGAAGAAGAGGAAGAAGAGCAAGAAAGCACAGAACAAGAAACAGAAGGAGATTCTAAGGAAGTGGAAGAAGAAGAAGAACCTGACACTGCTGAAAAAATTATCATTTTGAAAGAAGAAATCGCCGACTTGGTGGAAAAATTGATGGAGGAACCTGAAGAAAACATAAATATACTATCAAGACTACTACGTATGGCCCAATCAAAGAACCCAAACACATCAAGATTTTCCCTATTGGCATTAGTTCCTGCATTCAAGAGTATTATTCCAGGCTATAGAATAAGGCCATTG
>JAJMFN010000077.1:0-15129 GCA_030574735.1 Hansenula sydowiorum
TTGGTTTATTTTTCAAATCATCCACAATCATCTTATTTTCTTTAATTAATAAATAACCATCCATGATTTCATTTTGAACATTATTTTTCAAAGTTTCAAGAATTTCATCTTTATCATATCCCATTGTCTTGACCAATACATTAACAGCATTTTCATCAATTTTTTTTTCAGAATGAGCTTTTGGCACATCATTTGGTAACAAATATTCAGATATATCAGTTGTGAACCACTCGTCTTGCATTATTTCATGAATTGTTATTCTATTTAGTGGGTTGACAACAAGCATCTTGGTCAATATATTTTTGGCACCTTCACTAAGATGATTTGGTAAAGTGTAAACACCATTACTGATTTTTTTAAATAAAGCTGGGATGAATTCATCATCAAATGGTAAACGACCACAAAGCATAACATAAAGAATCACACCACATGACCAAACATCAACTTCTGGGCCAGCATACAATTTCCCACTAATAACTTCTGGGGCGGCATAATTTGGAGAACCACAACTTGTTTTAAGGAAATTACCATCACTCATGAAATTTGATAACCCAAAATCAGCAATTTTCACGTTAAGAGAATCATCTAGTAGTAAATTTTCAGGTTTCAAATCTCTATGAACGATTTTGTGACGATGACAATACTCAACGGCACTTATAATTTGTTGGAAAAATCTTCTAGCTTCATCTTCTTTCATTTTACCCTTTTGCACAATATAATCAAACAATTCTTTACCGGCGAATTCGATAACCATGACGATTTCGTCTTTTGATTTGATAACATCGTATAATTTGATGATATGCGGATGTCTTAATAGTCTTAAATATGAGATTTCTCGTTCAATTCTACCCTGCATATCGGATTTGGCCAAAGTTTTCCTATTGATGATTTTCAAAGCGACTTTTTGGCCCGTGGTCAAATGGTATGCCAACTTGACTTTACCAAAAGAACCTTCCCCTAAGGTTCTAATGATTTGATATTTCCCAATCTTATCTTTAGGGGCATGTTGTTCTTGTTTTTCTTGGTGATGGTCAGACATTGTCCCTTGTTAACGAGCTTTGAATGTCAATAGTAGCGATACTGGGTATCCAGAGACAAAGACAACCAGTTCTTTGATCAAAATAGAATTCGAGCTACTGGGGTCAGGGTGAGATTGTAGCTCTTGTTGAAGACCACTAAAGTTGTCACTTTTTTGGATGTTGAAGTGAATTTGCTGGCGGGTTCGCGGGTAGCTGCGTTACCCTACTGTGCGATGCTACTGGGGAAGCTGCCACGGTACAGCCGGCGGCTAATTACGGTTCTAGTTTAATTTATTTACTTTCAATTCAATTTACAAAGAATTTGATGAGTTTTTTCTAAGTGGAAAGTGTTGATTGTAGTTCTTCAACTTCTCCATACTGAAAAGATACCAGATCCGACCACATATGATACTACTTTGGGTCGGAAGTGAAATTGATTGTTTTGTTTTGATTTTCTCACCAACGAAAAAAACAAACATAAACAAACACGACACAGCTTTCTTTGGCCACTGAAGAGACGAGTTCCATCCACTGTGAATATGGACGAGAAGGAGTATTTGCAACCGGGTACGTATAAC
This sequence comes from Hansenula sydowiorum, assembly GCA_030574735.1. Classification (NCBI taxonomy): domain Eukaryota; kingdom Fungi; phylum Ascomycota; class Saccharomycetes; order Phaffomycetales; family Wickerhamomycetaceae; genus Hansenula; species Hansenula sydowiorum. The sequence continues at coordinate 1,598 of JAJMFN010000077.1, forward strand.
CATGTGGGTCTCAGCTCAACTTTTGTCCAATTTAAACTAACCAAATCGTTTAGATTTCGACCCGGCCAGTTACAAAATACCACAACTAAGAAACGTCTTATTGCAAAATGACGTTTCTTATCCTGGAAACGCTAAGAAGAGAGATCTAGTTGTGTTGTTCAATGAGCACATCAAACCAAAGGCAGAGGAGAGATTGAAATTTTTGAACGGTGTTGTTGCTAACCATGACGGTATCGAGGTTGTCGCTAGTAGCAAGAGCTCCAAATCAAAAGCCAAATCTAACCTAGATGAAGATCAATCTGCTCCTGGATTGAAAGTGGAAAAGACCAGAAAGTCAAACAAAGCCCTCACACCAGAAGCGGAACCAATTACGGTATCAGAGGTAAGAAAATCTCCAAGAAAGACTAGTAAATCCTCCAAAATTGAAGAGCCTGAAGAGACTGTCGAAACTTCACCAAAAAAGACTAAAGCTTCAAGAATTACCAGTGGTGGTGACTTGGGAAAGATTCCTGACTTGAAAGTCTCTCCTCCAAGAGTAAGAGAAAGATCTCCTAGAAGAAAAGCCTCAGGTAAATCCACAAAGAGTGACGAACCTGAAGCCTTGGATGTTGAAGAGATCAAACCAACTAGAGCTAGATCTCCAAGAAGAAAAGCTGCTACCACTACCAAAAAAGAGACCAAGCAAGAAGATGAAGTAGAGGAGATTGAAGAATTCAAACCAAGAGAAAGATCTCCAAGACGTAAAGTTTCAGAAAAGAAAGAATCTACAACCAGAGAAAGATCTCCAACAAAGAAAACCACTAGCAAAAAAGAGGCTAAAAAGCCAATCACCGTAAAGAAAACCGGACAAGACAGTGATGATGAAGTTGAACAAGTCACAGAAAAGGAATTCGAAAAACAAGCAAAAAATCCTTCTCCTTTTAAATTCGGCTCTAAACCATCGTTTTCAAATGATAACGTTTTCCAATCGCCTGGCCACTCTTCACCTGGTGATATTCAACCAAAGAAATCTATCCCACGAAAACGTGTTTCTGATACCACCTCTCCCGTGAAATCACCAAGAAAATCGAACAAATCAGCAAGAAAAACAGCTTTTTCTTCATCTCCAGAACCTGTACAGAACAACAAATCACCAGCTAAAAAGTCTCTGGAGATTTCTAAATTTGAAGCTTCTTCTCCACCTTCTAATTTTGTTAAAAACGAAGTGTCCAATATAGATATTTTCGATATTGAAGAAAGTTCAAACTCTAAAGAAAATTTCAATTTTGATAATGTTGCTGAAAAAGTTGAAAAAAAGGAATTTATTGATAAAAGTTCTCCTCCAAGCACAATCAGTAAAAATGTTCATCACACAAAATTCCTTGAAGAAGAGAATTTCGAAACACCAAATGAAGGAAATGCTTCTAGAATCTCAAATTTGAGCTCGCCAATTGCAACTCCATCAAAATCTGCCAATAAAAGAAAAAATTTCCTCCAAAGATATGCTGAATCATTAGGTGTTGTTATACAAGGTGATTTCAAAGAAGAGATTAAAGTTGAAGAGGAGGTCACTAAACCTAAAGATGAGAAAGCCGAAGATAATGAATTGATCAAAGATGAAGAGGATGAAGATCAACTTGAGGATGAAAGTGACGACGATGAAGTTGAAGAAGCGGAGAAAAGTGCCAATGATGATTCGATTTTGCGTAACTTGCAAGACGAGATAGATACTGCTAATTCTGCTGTGCAAAAAGAAGCTGACGATGCTATCAAACAAATTGATGAGATTTTCAACGAAGGCTCTGAAGATGTTAAAACCAATGAGACCAAAATTGAAAAAGTTAAATCTAAACCAATCAACTATTGGGCTATTTTGAGCGTTTTGAGACAGTTATTTGTCTTCTTTTTCTTCACATTCACTGTTATCGGTGCTTTATGGTATCGCGAGCAAAGGATTTTAATTGGTTATTGTGGTTCAGAAATCGATCAGCCAACTTTCCCAAATGCTCAAAATGATTATTTGATCAAATTTGATGATTTCTTACAGAATTTAAAACCAAAATGTCTTGAAGCTCCTGAGCATGCTATCACTTTGCCAAAGCTAAAGATAAAATGTAGACCTGATTATGTTGTTCATCAACCATGGTATAAAATCCATGGTTTCTTACCAATTAGTGATTATTGTGTTAAAGATGAAGAAAAGGAAAATATCATTAAGGAAGTTGTTTCCAAAACTCTGGAGTTATTAAGAACCAAAAATGCCAACTACAAATGTGGTGATGGTGATGATTTAGAAGCTGGTATTTCAGATGAAGAATTGTACGATTTCTTCTTTGAGTCTAAATCATCAGGTATTAGCGATGAAGAATTCGAAGAATTATGGTCAAGAGTCATTGTTGACTTGAAAAATGAACCTGAAATAACGGTAAGGCATGTTTGATTAAAAAAATTTCGAAGGATTATCTTGAATACTAACACCCTCTTTTCTTAGCTACGCTATTCCAGAATTGACGACCCAGAATCAACCGAAAACGACTTATCCTCCGATGAAGATGAAGAGGAGACAAATTTTCCAAAAGAATCGATTATTTTTAGATCAAATTCGAAGCTAAAATTAAGTATCAAATGTAAATTTCAAAAAGAGATTTTTGAGAATTTTGAAAGAAATAAAAATTTATTGATTGGATCAAGTTTAATCTTTATAATCGTTTCAGTTTTATATCAAAGATTCATTTCATATCAAAAAACTCAATCCAAGATTAAAGAAATCTCTGAAATTATTATCATTAAATTACAAAACCAACAAAAAAATTCCATTTCTGATTCAACAGGATTAACAAATAGATATTTAAGTAATATTCAATTACGTGATGAACTGTTAACAAATCTTAAAAATTCAGAAAAATATAAAATTTGGGAATCAATCTTGAATAATATTGAAAAAAATTCCAATATTAGAAGTTCAACAAAAGAGATTCATGGTGAAATTGTCAAAGTTTTAGAATGGATTGGTGAACAATAAAGACACAGATAAAGACAATAACAATGTATTATAATTAAAATCGAATGAGGATGACTACCTATACCCCCATATATACTAATAACTTTCTTTTTTTTTAAATGTATACCACACTTTTTTAGACTATTTTAATCTTTCTGTTTATATAATTAATTAATGACTTCAATTTTACATGACTTGTGAATCATACTTTTGTAGTTTAGAGTTGTATAATTTATATTCGATATACACTATATTTGATATACATAGAAAACGTCCTTGGGATTGGAAATGCCTAAAGAACAAAGCAAAGCAAAAATCCAGCAAACAAATTGGAACACACAGAAATGGAACTAAATAAAACGACAATGGAAAGAAGATAATAAAAAACACAAAGAACATAACCCAATATAAAATACTCATTAATCATTAAATAACACGATGTGACTCCACCAAGAGCCAAATGAAACTTCTTGGTAATTTAAAAATACCGTCCACCATCCAGTAATTTCTCGGTATCTGATAATATTTTATCATTATCGAATAAATCATTTAATTCATTTGATGTAGTGTTTGTTGTTGTTTCATTTTGACTATGATCTATCGAATTTGATAAGTCAGAAGTTGATGTTGTATTTGATGTTGGAGTTGTATGGTGATAATCAGATTGCTTAGCAAGAGTTTTATTCGCTATTGGAGTAACTTGTTTGATAATCTTATTTGATTGTGGTTGAGATAACGATCTTTTCAATGAATTTTTTTTTGTTATAGAGTTGTTCGGGTTGTTTATACTTGTGGAACTTCTTTGTAATTTTTTCTTTTTAGGTTTAGGATTTTTGGCATTATTTGCAAAAGTATTAACATCAGTCATTATAATTTGAAATTTACTAGTAGTAGCCGATTGAGCTGACTTCCTTGATTGAGTGTTTTGTTTTTCAATTTCACTCTCTTTCTTGAAGCAGCCCATTTTAGGTATCGTGGGCTGAGAACTGCTCTTATTATTCTTATTTTTACTATTGTTGTTATTGGTATTTAATTTGGAAATTGGTGTTGGTGAAGGTGGAATCATCTTGTTATTGACGTTTGAATCATCTTGCTTGATAGCTGAAGAGCCAATCTTTATAGTAGTTGGAGAAGAGTTCAAAGTTGTAGTGTTTTGTTTGTTAAGTTTTGGAGTTTCAAAGATTTCAATTTTGGAATTGAACAGTTGGTTCTTCAAAGGAGTGAAGTTATTTTTGCTTGAAGTACTCTGTTGGCCAGTTAAAGTGGTATCAATGTTTTTCAAGAAATTTGGAGTACTGAAGTTGATGTTAAGATTTTTCAAAGGAGTTCTTCCAAATTGTGGAGTCTTGGAAACAATTGGAGATTCATTGATAACATCCCTGTAAAATCTTTCTGGAGAATTGAAAAACAGATCCAAGTTAAGATCCTGCATACTGTTTCCAAAACCTGAACTGTTGCCGAAGTTGTTATTTGACAGATTGTTTGGAACACCATTGAGATTCCCGTTACCGTTGTTAGCACCCATAATGTTCCCGTTGTTTATACTTGTTTGTAGTATGCTATTTGATAATGGTGTGTTTTGAAATATCCCATCCTGGATGTTGCCCAAGCTATTGACCCATTGTTCGTAATCAAGCGATTGATTTGGATTCATGTTCTGATTCTGGTAGTTCCTGTTTGGATCATTCATCTTTTCTTGTGGGAAGGAAGTTGAAGTGGGTTGTTGACAAATCCGTTATAAGCTTAGGGCTATAACTGTTTTGATGTTGCTCAGATGATGTACAAAGTAAGCGAGTGATAGTGGGGAGCGTGATAGCTGGAGCTTGTGAAGTCTTGTATGGTGCTATATGATCTGTTTTAGACGCCTGCTAGCTCTTTGATCTGCTGGATTGTAGCTGGGTTTAGTGATGAATTGAGAGCTCAGATGGTTTTGTTTATGTTTTGTTTACGCTTGTTTTGTTTTTTTCTGACTTGCTTGAAATTTGAAGCAGAAAGCGCGTTCGCGACTATCGCGAATGTGTTCTGTGGATCTGAATAATTTAATCGACACTATTAGAATTGGCAGAAAAGAAATTGATTATATAATAGTAAACTATTAAGTTACGAGGGTAATCTGTTTTCAATGCTCGGAATTGGAAAGACGTGAAAGGTAAACAAAGAATCAAAACAAAACAAATCACAAAAAATGATCAAGAAGCTTTAAAAGCATTTGGGCGGTTAATTAGCGACTCGAAGGCAAACTGGACCAACACTGTCACCATGGACACGGTGGAATCCTCTCCCACGAAGCAGATCACGGCTGGTTTCCAGAGATTGAATTTGTACTCTGGCGAAGACGACGAAGGTCAACAACAACAGATGCCAGGACACTTGGGAAGAAGTAATTCAGAAACGCTCACCAGTGCAAAGAACCACCTTCACATTCCTCAGCTTGTTTTCAACCAAAACTTTGCAAATGAGAGCAAAGTTGGCGATCTTACTGAGAACTTGAAGAATGAGTTTCTGTCAGATTCAGATTCGGATTCGGATTCAGATTTATTAGCGGCTGACGAAGATGATGACACCGTTGTTCATAATAAAGAGAATATGGACACCACAATTCCAGACTGGATGGCGGTCAAGCTGAAGATGCAACAAGAGTCACACACACAAGCGAAGCCAAAGTTGGCCAACAGGAACCATGTCTTCTCGTCAAATCATCTTAAACCAAAATTGGTTAGCAGTGTCGCCAGTCCAGAAAGCGAACCAGATGCCAGCGAACAGACTAGTTATAACGACAACACATGGAATGAGTTGAAGCAAATATACAACATTGGCGATACCAATGAACTAACAGACTTTTTCGGACTGAATGGTGCTGAGGAAACAACAACCTCAAATTTTGAAAATGAAACAACCGATACAATGTCTGATATGAGGCCCAAGAGGAAAGATTTTAACGATACAAGTGCCTATAGTTTTCAAGATATGAATGATCTGAGGATCGTATCAGATGCTCAATCCTCAAGTAATGGCACAAGGAAAGTCACTTCTTTCAAATCTAATTATGTTGATTCTCCAATGTGCGCACCGAAAATCATAAAATCCATACCAAATCCTGCAAATCCTTCAATTATCAAGAGACCTGAAATAGTGAGCTCGATCATTGATCATGAAAACAATAGCAACAAGAAACAGATGAAGTTGAACTTGAATTTCAACAATGATTTCGATGTCGATCACGCTATAATGCAATTGATCACACCAGTGGATCAAAATATGAAATTTGATACTGATTCTGGGAAGTGGGTATATTCAAACGCAAGTACTTTTGAGCCCCAATATGATGATATACTTCAAATAGATGAGACTAGCATCGAAGAGGAGAAAGAGATGGAGAAGGAGAGGGCGGATGATACAATAGAGAAGCAACCGCATGTTAAGCTCCACAACCATTCAACTATTCTGGAAATTGATCCTCAACAAGTTACAAATGTTTCACAATTAGATATTTCCTTTTCAGAGTCAAAAAAAACCTTGATAAAAATGCTTACAAGTGTTATTAAGCCCCATACTAACTGGGATGAAGTCGATTCCATTGAATTGACAAGAAAAGGCTTGGTAAATGTCAATAGCTTGAAGGAGTTCTTACCACAATTGAGATCAATCAATTTAGATCATAACAATTTGACTATAATTGATGGGCTATCACTGAATCTACAAGACGTTTCAATCTCACATAACAAGTTAACAGATGATTTCATAAATTTTGATAGATTCAATTATTTACACAAGCTAGATTTAAGTTTCAACAAGATCACCAGTATTAAATCATTTAAAAACTTGAGAAATTTAAGAGAATTGAACTTGTCAAATAACCAAATCAATGAGCTTATTGAATTACCATCGATACAGGTGCTAAATTTAGCAAGAAATAAGATTCAAGGAGTTATAGATTTTGATTCAAACAACTATCAATTTCATAATCTAGAAAGTTTGAACTTAAGTGAGAATAATATTTCTAAAATGATTATCACGAGTAATAGTGTACCCAATTTAAGAATTTTGAGGCTACAAAATAATGAAACGTTGAAATCATTAGATTTCAAAGATCAATGTCTAAGTTTGAAGAAAATAAATCTTGAAGGGGATAAGGATTTGAAAAGGGTTGATTTTTTCAACAAAGTGATAAACTTAAGATCTATATCATTTGATGGCTTTACCACAATTACAGGAGATCTACCTAGATTGGAAAATTTAAAAGTGAAGAATGATTATAAATTGGAGAAGATATTAAGTGACTCAGTAAGAATTAATAAGCATTTATTGAAGATGTCAGCTAATTTTTGTGGAATTGATGATAAGTTCTTGATGAATTTTAAAATTTTAACAAGTTTCCCTCATTTACAGAAGATTAATTTTTCAAATAACAATATCCAAATGAGTTTCATGAATCTTGTTTTGATTTTCCAGAAATATAAGAATATCATCAGTTTGAAACTTGAAGAGAATCCAATAATGGAACAATTAAGAGACGAGGAAGATTTAAGGTTATTCAAATTGATGATTAAAAAAATGACAGCGACATAAAATCGGGAAATGAACATGAATATGGACACTAGATATAAAGTGTATTGTAATGCTATATGAGATTAATGATATATATGTTGTTGTAGGTTATATGCTGTCATTTTACAAGTGGGTACATAAATTCTGTTACAAGTTAAAATAGATATGGCAAGTTATATGTCCACTCCCTTTTTCATTGCAGACACATAATTTCAATTTAACAGATTATATAAAAATTTTCGACTCTATAAATCGACTCAATAAATACCGAGGCCATTCGTTGCACTTGTTTATTTTTACATCGCCTCTCTATACCTTTCCAAAGTATCCTCTCTAGCTTTCTTTCTATCCACGATGGGTCTTGGATAACCAGTTTTTTCAACTTTTTTATGATCAATTTTTTCATTATAAGGTTCATGAACGTTTTCTAAATTTGCCAATTGTGGTAACCATTTTTTGATATAATCACCATTTGAATCAAATCGTTCAGATTGGGTATAAACATTGAAAATCCTAAACCACGGTTGTGCATCAAGTCCCGTACTTGAACTGAACCCCCATCCACCATTATTCGATGCAAGATCCGCATCGATCAAATGGTTATAAAACCAACGCTCGCCAATTCTCCAATCTATGGCTAAGTCTTTCGAAAGGAAACTGGCCACAATCATCCGACATCTGTTATTCATATATCCCGTGTGTAATAGTTGTTTCATTGCTGCATCCACTATGGGGAACCCAGTTTCTCCCAAGCACCATTTTTCGAAATTTGAGTAGTCTTCGGTCCATTTAAGGTCAAGATAACTGAAATTGAAGGGGATAAACATCATGATATAAGGCCAGTTCACCACAACATGACGATAAAAATCTCTCCATCCAACCTCTTTTATGAAAGTTTCCACGCCAATTGCCCCTGAACCTCCACCTGTTCGTTTACCTTTGTTCAATTCCATACATTTCACCACGATTTCTCTTGTGGAGATTATACCTAATGAAATATAAGCACTTAATCTTGAAGTGGAAATTTGATAAGGGAAATCCTTATGTGATTGATAATCTTTAATTTTGGAAACCCATTGGTTTAGATGATCATGAGCTGCATCTTCACCAGGTTTATAAAAATCGAAAACAGATTCGAAATCATCATCAGTAACACCCAGTTCTTTTAATGAATCTAATTCCCATGATGGTTGTAGTTTGAAATCATCATTTGGTAAATGTGACCAATCCCATTTTTTGAATGAATCGGTCTTGGTGTCTAATTTTAGCAATTCAATTGGATTAGACGATAAGTATTCATCCCATTTTTTAAACCATGGAGAAAATTTCGAATATTGAGTCCCCTTCCCCGAGGTTAGTTCACCAGGTTTAACAATACATTGATCATGAAATGCCTTGATTGTTAATTTATCCGATTTAACTAGTTCAATATCTCTTTTAAATTCATCAAGTTCATAATTTAGGTTGAAGTATAAGGTACTTGATGAGAGTTTTGTTTTTAATAGATCTGAAACATATTCGGAATAATTTAAATTGTTGCCATCGTCATCTTCCAAGTAAACAACTGATAATGGAATATTAAACTTTTGTAAATCTGTTTGCAATTGGTTTAAATTTTTCCTCAAGAAGTTAATTTTATAAGCGGATTCCATATGAGCATTTAAAAATTTTGGTGAGATTATGAATAATCCAATTGGAGATGCTTTCAAACGTTGACAGTCTTTAATCAAATGATACAAGGACGTATTATCCTGGATTCTTAAATCATTCTTAAGCAAATGGACCAAATATTTTTCATTTGAATTGATCTTTACATCATCTCCCTTGTAGAGTTTATTGAAAATATCTATTGGTTTAGCAGCTTCACCATTATTATATCTATTTGCCTTCTTTATCGATAATTGATTTGGGTAGTACTTATTCTTTTTTTCATTGAAGTTTACATATTCATTAAATTGTCTATGATTATTTAATTTTAACTTTTTAGATATAGAATCAGTTGATGGTGATAGTGATCTTTTCGGCATGATGAGATGGGGTACGGTGGAATCAATTCAAAACAAAAGTCGTCAATGTCAATCATACAGCTCGTTACATCTTGTTTATATATCTCAATGTTATAGCAATGAAGTTACACTATATACATACGTAATTGAGGTGGCATAAATTTCAGATTGTAGCAAACTAATCAACGTTATAGCATTGTTTCGTGACACTTGATAGATGACAGACGCCTCTTGTGCTCTTGTTTCGCGAATGGGAACTATGGATATGTCCATGTCATTTCGCGAATGTTCACCAGAACTGGACATTACCCAATGAGGAAACTGAATAGCGTTATATATACTCTTCAGTCGCGAATGGGAACTATGAATAGCGCTTTTTTCAAGTGTTTTGCAAGATTGAGATTATATGGAGTTGGAATTGCATGGCCCACTGGTGTAAATGATATGTCTAGCGAACAACAAAAAGTCTGACATCATCTAATCCCAGTATTGCAATCACCTTACCAGCTCAGCATTGTATCAACTGATATTACCATTCTTATCAGGCGCAAGCTCCACAGTTGGCAGTCTAATCCCGATGCCAGGCCTTTGAATTCAAACAACGAACATTTTCTTCAAAGCCCGTCTTTTTTCTCTCAGAAGTAAGAGCTGGCGTTTATGTAAGCACAGCGGCAGCGATTACATCAGCAGAGTAACCACAGTTTGATTCCAGTTTAAACTTCAAGAGAATCAAACAAGTGAGAATTAAAGGACAAGTGGCTACTATTCCAGTGGCAAACAATGCTAAGTAAATCTTTGAAGCGCTATTGAAGAGACGCTGACTACTCTCTACCCTCTTCACAACTCGCTGACAGCTCACTTACCAGCTCAACACTCTCCCGTCGCAGCAGCCAATGGCATCGACTTGTTGCAGCTTACCACAAGTCACGTGCAATCACAAGTCATTAGCCACTTGCACATCCACAATCGGTCAAGCTAAAGATATAAAATTTATATATATCCAACGTTGGGCTGCTACCTGTCTGCTAGTGGTTTACACAAGAATCTGGTTAGTGTGCTGTGCTCATATTGCTGCTACGGATCATGTCCTTCTACAACAACTACAATGGCCAAGTCCATCTCACAAGAGAAACTAGAGCTTCTCCACTAATCATCGAGACTCATCTGCTCTATCTGAATACTCAAGACCCGTTCCAACAGATCATACAACATCAACAAGCTCTGCTGGAAGAGAACGATGGAAACGCCGACGTTGATACCGCTGCTGCCAACGCTACCGATGTCATCTTCACAAACGATCAAACGCTTCTCAACGCTCTACCTCATCTACACCAACTACAACCTTCGCTAATCAACATTGAAATATCAAATTACCAATCGGTGATTGCTCTAAAAGATTTGGGTTTCATCACAATAATTTCAAGTGATTCAGACGATTTGATCAAATCGTTGACTTTTGCCCATACTTTGTTAGCTAATGGCCATACTTCACCAATCCTGCATTTCATTGATTCATCAGTTTTCAGTAACATCAACAACATCAAATCCAAGTCACATGACGAGCTAATAAAGTTGAATTTGATTCCAAAGCAAGATGAAGAACAAGAACAAGAACAAGAGCAAAAAATTGATCCAAATGATCTATTCCAATTAGCATTATCGCATTCCAATTTACAACAGTTTCAATACCAAGCTGGTTCGAAAAATTCCAAAACTGCCATTGTCCATTTGGGTAATCATTACAACGATTTGCAAAAAGCCACAACATTACCAATCGTCAACATCAAACTATTCAAGCCTTTGGACATTGGTTTGTTACTATCTACATTACCTTCATCTATTGAAAATATAGCCATTTTGGAAAATTCAAACTCTAAACCTTTTGCCAAGTTTAGCTCTTTACTATTGGAATTTTTCCAATCTCCATCTGAATTAATCGACAACAATATCTTGAAAATAACGTCTTCATCCATTGGTCAATTTGGTGATGATACAGATGATTTCAGTAAATTGATCAAAATAGTGGAATCAAATATTTCCATTGATAATCCAATTCAAAACTTATTTTTCGGTGATGAAATTGAAGAATCATTGTCAACTTTAAAATTACAAGAAATTGAAAAAATTAATAAACTAGAATCTTCATATTTAACCATTTTGGATCAAGTTTTCGGCTCAAATTTGCATGTTTTCAATCAATTTGATAAGGAAAATATTAATGTCTCAACTCCAGAATTTGGATTTGGTTCGTTTATTTATCAAAACGAACAGATTAAAAAACTTGTGAATCTTATTCATTCTGCCCTTGATTCTCCAGAAAAACATTTCAACACTCCTAAATTAACTCAACTAGTGGAACTATTTTCCAAATGGTTAGTTTATCAAAGAGAAGAGGATAAATTGAACTCAAAAGATCAACTAATTGCCTTCAATCAAATATCTAATGATATACTGGAAATCTTGGAATCTGATGATTCCAAAACATCTGAAAGTTTACTACAGTATAAAAATTTCTTCACTGCTAAATCAAACTGGTTGATTGGTTCGGATTCTTGGGCCTATGATTTAGGTTCATCTGGTGTTCATCATGTTTTAACTTCAAACGAAAACATCAATGTCCTGATCATTGATAACGAGACATATGAATCAAAACAAGAATCAACAAAGCAAAACGACAATCCTATCAGAAAAAAAGATATTGGTCTCTATGCTATGAATTATGGGAATGCATATGTTGGTTCAATTGCCATCTACTCATCATATACTCAAATGTTGACCACTATTATTGAAGCTACACAATTTCAAGGTCCTTCAATCATTTTGGCTTATTTACCAATTCAATCTGAAAATGATTCTCCATTAGAAGTCTTGACAAATACCAAAAAATCTATTGATTCAGGTTTCATCCCATTATATCGTTACAATCCAAATGAAAAACAAGAGGATAAAATTTTCAAATTGGATTCAACAGTTATAAAGGAAAATCTGAAAAAATTCTTGGAAAGAGAAAACAAATTAACTTTATTATCTTCAAAATCTCCTCAATTTGCAAGAGATTTAAAACAATCACAAACTTCTATAATCAAGCAAAAACAAGATAAAAAAGCTCATCAAGCTTATGCTCAATTATTAGAAGGTCTTTCAGGTCCTCCAATTTCTGTTTATTTCGCTTCTGATGGTGGGAATGCTGAAAATGTTGCCAAAAAATTAGGTAAAAGAGCTGGTCAACGTGGATTGAAAGCTACTGTACTTTCAATGGATGATATTGTCTTGGAAGATTTACCAACTGAAGAAACTATTTTATTCATTACTTCCACCTCGGGTCAAGGTGAATTCCCACAAAATGGTAAAAATTTCTGGGATTCGATTAAAAATTCTGGTGATTTGGATTTAGAATTTTCTTCAATCTCTGTTTTCGGTTTAGGTGATTCTCAATATTGGCCAAGAGCTCAAGATAAACATTATTATAACAAACCTGGTATGGACTTGCATGCAAGATTATTATTCCTTAACGCTAAAGAATTGATTCCATTAGGATTAGGTGATGATCAAGACGCAGATGGTTTCCAAACCGGTTATAAAATTTGGGAAGAGAATTTATGGAAGGCCCTTGGTGTTGACGATGTTCAAACTGCTGATGAACCACCTCCAATCACAAATGAGGATATCAAGATTGCATCTGATTACTTGAGAGGTACCATTGCTTCTGAGTTAAAAGATGAAAGTACTGGTGCTATTGCCGCTTCTGACCAACAATTGACCAAATTCCATGGTATTTATATGCAAGATGATCGTGATTTAAGAGATGCTCGTAAAAGTGCTGGTTTGGAACCTTTCTATATCTTCATGGCTCGTGTTCGTTTACCTGGTGGGATCACCAGTCCGGAACAATGGTTAATGTTGGATAAATTAGCCGATGAAAGAGGTAACGGTACTATTAAATTAACAACAAGAGCAACTTATCAATTACATGGGATCGTTAAACATAACTTGAAACC
>JAJMFN010000078.1:0-14874 GCA_030574735.1 Hansenula sydowiorum
AAGCTCCGATGCAAACCCTTTTTTCCACATCCCAAATATTGATGAATCTATCCAATCCACCACTGACCACTGTATCTTCTTTTGTAATAGCCAGCGATTTAACGTAATCATGATGATGGCCAATGAGATAAAACTTGTTTTGCTGGTGGTTCCAAAGCTTTACGCTTAAATCAGAAGAACAACTGACAAGATGGTCATTATTCAATAGTTGGATATCATTCACCCAGTCCGTGTGAATCTGACTATGGCTTATATTTTGTAGGTCTGCATTGTAGCTGGCAACAACACCGTCTCTGCCACCGGTGAATATACGGTCTTCGTTGGACCTGATGGCGTTGATGGGTAGAACATGGGATTCATCGTTCTCGTTGACTCCCAACACATAACTGAGGCTCTTTGAGTGGAGTCGACTCATACTTCAAGCGACTTTGCGTTTGGACAGGGTCTATAGTGAAAGTGCTCCGGGCCTGTTCTTCTCTTGACTTGCGCTGGTGTCAGCTGGTCACAGTTCCAGTATTGTTACTTGCGCTCAATTCCTGCGTTGTAGTCGAAGGGATTCCATGTCCAGTCCATTCGTTAAAGCTTGGGGAGTTGTCCAACAATCGCACCGGAAAACCCGTTCGCGGAACTTTTTTGTATGGACTGACACCAAAAACAATGAAGAAGACAATAGAGAACAGACTTTAGAGAACAGACTTTAGGCTCTGGAGTGCTGTTTGTGTGGTGGATACTGGACTGATGAAGAACTTGACGCAGCAGGAAAAAGAAGTGGCCAGTGTGAGTTGTTGGATCACGAGATCAAGAGATCGATGAGGTACAACTTACTAACGCGTCGTGCAGCAATTGAAGGCCAGACTCTGGTTGGCTATAGCTAAGATCGTGGAGGAGGAGTCCCAGCTGATTGAAGGTGATGAGAAAATAAGCACTACGCCCAAGTTTGTGGCGTCGTTGGTGGAACTGGTGTATAATCAGGCATTATCACTTGGTGAGGATTTGGAATCATTTGCAAGGTGAGTTTCGATGTTTATTGATCAGTGTGGAAAAAAGCATACTAACCCCATAGACACGCCAAAAGGAAGACCATAACGCCCGAGGACATGTTCATGGTCACTAGAAGAAATGAAGATTTGACACAGCTTCTTCATGAACATTTGGTTGAGCTCAACACAGAGAGACAACAAAAGCAGAATAACGACTACAATAACGACGATAATGACAACGACGCTGATTTTGATCTGGATGATGACGATGAACTAATAAAAGCCACTACAAACAGGAAAAGCCATAGATAGATCAAGCACTCATATGTATATATACACTCTCCAATCTCCAGTTATTACCCATTCGGGAAGTCAAGGATTGTAGCTTACGTAATTTTGGTGATGAAAAAAAAAAAGCGCTGAAAAATAACAAAATGTTAGTGGAAAAGTACGATTTAGTAGTGAAGAGAGCTGGAGATCTGAGCGTCTAAGTCATCGATCAGGGATCCAAGATGTTCAGCATAACGCAGGGTATGCGCAGACTGGGTCTGTGCAAGCCATCCACCCCACTTGCGAGACTCCAATCCTCGTATGCTGGTAGAAGAGGCAGAGACAGAGATATCGTCAACATCACTGAACAACCAATTGTCCAACCTTTTGTGCCTGAAATGGAACAAAAAAGAATCATCCCAGTTCATAACACTTTCTATGCTGAAAATCCTGTACATGAAAACAATATGAGAGAGTTGAACGATTTGCTGCGTAAATATATCAAATTACCAACCATTCCAGATAAAATCGGGAAATGGATCACTTATCAACAATATCAAGGTTTTGCCGGGGGTGAAAGATTAAGACCTGGTGAACATAGAGCTTTGAAGACCTTATTATCAAGATTGAATAGAATTGATACACAACTTATCCCAAATGACCTGCAACAAGCATTGACCAAATATACTCGTGCTTCGTCTGCTAATGATGAAATTAAAGAAGTCAAAACTTTGGATAAGCTGGGTAGATCTAAAACCGTTGGTGGTAGAAAAGAAGCAACTGCTATTGTTTATATGGTTAAAGGTAGTGGTGAATTTTTAGTCAATGGAAGATCATTGAATACTGTTTTCAGAAGATTATCAGAACGTGAAGATATTTTATATCCTTTGAAAGTTGTTGAAAGTGAAGGTGAATACAATATATTTGTCACTGTTGAAGGTGGTGGTTTCAGTGGTAAAGCCGGTGCCATTTCAAATGGTATTGCTAAAGGTTTGATCATTCATAACCCATTATTAAAACCAAGATTAAAGAAAGCTGGCTGTATGACTAGAGATAGCAGAGTCAAAGAAAGAAAGAAGCCTGGTAAAAGAAAAGCCAGAAAGAGTCCAACATGGGTCAAACGTTGATCTGCTTTGCCATTCTCCAATATTTTGTATATATATATCATCTCCATATTACGATCAACAACATGTAAATTTGCATATAATGAACACGGTTTTAGTTGTAGATCTACATACAAGAGTTCAAAAACCGGGCCCATAAAATTCTGGTACTAAAGAAGTATTGAAGAATGAAAAGTTGAGTATCAAGGAAAAGAAAATGGAAAATTGACTCTTTATGGGGTCATCAAAGTTGATCAACGATTAGGAGGATTGTAATTGTGATAATTGTTCAGTGAAATCAGTGTCACCTTGAACAGCAGCTCTAGCAATGGCAGCGGTCATAACAGAGGCATAAGACCATGTCAAATCTATAGCACCGGTAATTTCACCAGAATCCTTATTGAACTCTTCAGACAAATGTCCATCATCACCAGCCCAATTCTTTGCAATTCGGAAATAAGCATCACCCCAGCCCAATAAAGAATCAATAGTGCTGTTGAACTCATCAGATCCTTCAGTTATAGTCCCTTCATCACTAATACCTGCATAATAAGTCCAGAATGGTAATGAAAGAGAAGAGACGGAAATAGTGCCAGCTTCTTGGAACTCTTTGGCAGCAACATAGAAATATTCAGCAAATGCATTACTGGATAAGAACCATGGATTACCAGAACTTGTTCCAAGACCATCGTAAACATCTTCTGGATATCTCCCAGTTGGTGGAGCTAATGGATTACCACTTGAATCTGCAGTGGTACTTGACAAGGAGTAAACATCAACAAATGAAGTGGCAACTTCGTAAACTGTTCTAACAACCCAGTCGTTGGTTGGAGCGAAAACACCGTCGTCGTAATAGCCGTGGTTGATGGCCAAGATAACTGATAAGTCCTTGAAAGAATTTTTGTTGTTTCCAACAGACAATGAATTTAAAATCAAATTTTTATCAGTGGAAATGAAGCTACTTAACGTGTCGTTGATTGCGTTGGCAGCATCGGTCCATGAACTTGCAGAACTCGAGTCACTAATAACATCATTAGCAAATGAAGCACCTTGTAGCAAAGCTTTTCTCTGTACCAATCTATTGAAGAAATGATCAGAGTTGACCTCTTCCCATACATCGAAATTGGAATTAGCCCAGTTGGAGACAACATAGTTTAAATCTGCCTTAATTGGTTGTTCCCAGGCCAGACTTAAAATGGAGTCTTTATCACCACCTTTGTTAATATATTCAGTGACGAAATCAAGAATGGCAAAAGCTCTGATTGCTGGACCATCGTTTTGTGGTCTACCCCAAGCACCTTGATAGCCAGTATTCGTATCAACGTAAAACTTTGGCTCACCATACCCTGCAATGGCAGTATCGTCATTTTGCTCAGCAATTGAAGCTTCGATATATTGGAAGAAATATTCTTCGTAATCAGTTGCAACAGAAGATGATCTATCTGGTAAAGCCTGGTACAATTTGAAAATGGCATCAAAAGTTAGCCCAGCATCACGAGTCCAATGATAGAAATAATCTGGATTAGAGGTACTTGGAGATGCAACAACAAGACCTTTCACGGACCCTTCAACATTGATGTTGTCAAAAACACGTGATTTGGATATAAAAGATTGAGAGTTAACAGAGGATGGATCTAACCAGGAAGTAATATCTTCGTAAAGACCAGAAGGTGAAATCTTAGCATCGGCAGCTAAAGCGACAGAAACAGCACCGACCAAACAGCAAAGTTTTGAAAAGATCATATTGAACTATGGGTTGTGATGAGCAAGAGATACACTTCATTCTCGATATGGAATGCCAAATGGCCCTGTATTTATACCTTTTCTTTTCCCTTTTTATTCCCTTCGTAGTTGAAGTCACACTGGATCAACTATAAGTTAGTAAGAGATGTGAATGCGATAATTCCAGTTCAATCAACAATGGGTGGTTTTGGGTACATTCAATATGGTTCGATTGACGGTTGACCCGAGAATTAAGTATGTTTAAGCTGCTTTACTTTGTTCATCATGGCTGCTTCGACATCTCTTACTGGTCCACGGTTCAATGAGCTGACTTTGGATGATCCGTTGATCTGAACTTTAAGGCAATAAGAGGGGATATCTGGAAAGCATATTGACGTCTTGATTAACGTGTCATAGTGATGGGTTTTTCCATGAGCAATGGAACAATTCTCGAGATCGACCAGCACTAACAATGGAAGATCCTACTGAATATCCTTCAGTGAATCGTTCGACTCGTCAAGAGATACAATTGGATTCAGACCCAGATGCTTTATGAAGTGAGTGGAATGGATTGTGTGAATATATCAAACTTCTGAATCATGTCAAACAGAAAAAGTCCAGCAAAAGCAGCACCGGTGATCTGGAGTAAAACATGCAGTCCATAAAGCCTCAACTCTCACAAAATTACCAAGAAGAAGAGAGTTGAGGACCAATCAGACACGATCAACAGTGGCCTCCTTACTTGCCAATTAATGATATTGCATTTCGGCCCCTGAAATGGAGCTTTGACAGCTTGACGACTTGAGGGTCGAAACCTAATATTAACCAAAATCAATCTCGGGGACCTCTCTCGACACTTTAGTCAACAATTGAATCACCAAAAAGGTGGAAATATAACCCACATTTCCCCAACTGCCTTAGGAACAGTTCGTGCAATGACTAGATTTTTGGCTAGCATCCAAATGTCTTGTATGTGATCTAGATCTTTTATCATGATCTCGGAACTAATCCTTAGATCTTCAGTCTTTGACGGACAGGGTTCTAATCATATTGTAAAACCTATTAATGTCAAAAATAATATGACGATCTTCTCTGGTTTCTCGCCACAGTACAAATTAATCAAATGGTCTCACATTTCGGATGTTGATTGGAAATGGGGATTATCTTGAATTTCTGAGTAAAATCTCCACAGCTGTTCTCTAGAGCTTCTTCAGTTTCAAGAGGATACGTGATCGTACTTCTTAAGAGGTGAGCTATTACAAAGATTGCCCATTTTCATCAACTACGTTTTGATGATTTAGATGACTAAAAGGTATATGTATTGGATCCGATCAGAAATTCAAAGAGCGTGGATCATATTGACGAGACATATAAAAGAAAGAAGAAATATAATGATCAGCGAGAGTTGGGTTGTAGTTGTGACAAGTCCTCAGTGAAACTTCCATCACCTTGAGCTTTAGATCTCGCAATAGCAGCTGTGATCACAGAGGCATACGACCATGTCAAGTCTCTAGCACCTGTTATTTCACCAGTATCTTTGTTGAACTGTTCGCTTAGATGACCATTTTCACCGGCATATGTTTTGACCCCTCTAAGATAAGCATCACCCCAGCCTAATAGAGCCTCGACGGCTTTAGTGAAATTATCTGAGCCAGATGATATAAGACCTTCTTGATTGATCCCAGCGTAGTAAGTCCAGAATGGTAACGTCAAGTTGGAAACTGAAATGGAACCAGCATCCTGGAACTCTTTAGCAAGAGTGAAGAAATATTCAGCAAATGCATTATTGGAAAGGAACCATGGATTTGCTAAACTCGAGCCTGTACCGTTATAGACATCCTCTGGGTATCTACCTGTTGGCGGGGCCAATGGTAAGCCTTCTTCATCATCGGTGGTATTGGCCAAGGCATAGACATCAACAAACGATGTGGCAATCTCATAAGCCGATCTGATAACCCAGTCATTACTTGGTGCAAAGACACCATCACCCAAATAAGCATGGTTGATGGCAAGAATAACAGACAAATCTTTGTAAGATGTCTTACCACGCTGAGCTGGACCATATGTGTTCAAGATTAGATTTCTGATTGGATAGATAAAGTTATTCAATGTTGCGTTTAATCCTTCTGCAGCTTCGTTCAACACTTTATAAGTTGAAACATCTCTCAGGTACTCAGAAGCAAATTCAGCACCTTGAACTAAAGCTCTTCTTTGAACAAATTTTGTGAAAAAATGATCAGAATCAACCTCTTCCCATAAATCAAAGTTTGAATAAGTCCAATTCGATGCAATGAAGTTCAAGTCAGTCTTGATTGGTTCTTCCCATGTCAGGTTCAAAATGTAATCTCTATCACCGCCTTTCTTAATGTACTC
The DNA here is from genome assembly GCA_030574735.1 of Hansenula sydowiorum. Taxonomy (NCBI): domain Eukaryota; kingdom Fungi; phylum Ascomycota; class Saccharomycetes; order Phaffomycetales; family Wickerhamomycetaceae; genus Hansenula; species Hansenula sydowiorum. The sequence continues at coordinate 6,449 of JAJMFN010000078.1, forward strand.
CTTAACGAACTCAATGATGACAAAAGCTCTGATAGCAGGACCATCATTTTGTGGTCTCCCCCAAGCCAACTGATAACCTGAGTTATTACCCAAGTAAAATTTCGGCTCACCTAATCCTGCAATGGCACTCTTGTCCTTCTGTTCAGAAATTGAAGCAGCGATGTATTGCAAGAAATAGTCCTCGATGGTTCTTGCAACTGGGGAATCTCTGTTTGGTAAAGCTTCGTAAAGTTTGAAAATAACATCAAATGTAAGTCCAGCATCACGGATCCAATGATAGAAATAATCTGGCTCTTCTTGTGATGGTGAGGCGATCACTAACCCAGGGACAGAACCTTCAACACCAATGTTTTCGAAAACACGAGCTTTGGACTTGAAAGATTGTGAATCAACAGAGTTTGGATTCAACCAGTTTGTGACGTCGTCAGATAAACCAGATGGCGAGATCTTTGGGTTTGGCGCAGTGTCAGTTTGCACAACTGGATCTTCTTGAAAGACTTGAATGTTCAAGTTTTGAAAATATGAGTTCCCATCATTCAAGGAGTTGAAGGTAACATTCAACAATTCTTGCAATCCTTCTTCTTGATAAATCGCTGAGGAAAGTGTCCAAAGCTCCCAATCGTCATCCAATTCTTCAGCGAAATCAGCAGCAAGTGCAGTCAATGGTGTGGAATCACCATCATCATTGGTGTAATACAAGAAAACAGTCTTATCGTAGCCATCATTATGGACGAAAAAGTCGGCACTGAATGTACCAGATGTATAATTGTATGATGCTAGCTGTACATGATTTGTACTGTTCACCGAGCTTGGATCGCTCAACACTTGAATAGCATAAGCAACAGAAGCAGCCCCTAGGCCGTATAGCTTTGAGAAGATCATGTTCAGGTAGTATATAGCGATGGAAACCACGGTGGAATCTACCATGTTGCGTTGTGGATCCTTGTGTGTTTTATACTTGTCCTGGGGGGCTCTTTGTGACTTTGTGTCTTTGATCTATAACTCGGTGGTGAGATTGGGAATACTACCAGATTGAGCCTCAGTATGTACAGTCGATGCTATTAAACCGAGAATTAATGGTGCTTATGTCGATCTGTTTATCCTTAGCTCTTGGATGATCCGTCAGAGGGGATACCGGTTTGTTATTACATTCTTTCTCTGTTGATTGTGGTTTTTCCATATTATTAAGCCCTAACATAACAAAGGAACAATATTGAGATCCAGCAACAATAGTAAAGAGATCCGAAATGAAAATCTGTTGGGTGACTACTCTCACCTATGAAGGGCCCTGTCTACATCCAATCTCTCTCCACAGCTCCACAGCTCATGTTTGGTGTGATCCGGGGTAATACATATGCAGCCAATAACCAAGATCAAATAACAACCAATCAGACGAGATCGTAACCCCCATTCCCAAATACAAATAGCGGTCAGAATTATGGCATCTTTCGCATAAATTTCCTTGTTTAACCTCAATTGGTACAGTCTGGATGAAGTGAGAATTGTGATTCATGGGGTGAATATGTAATTCTAATTTCCCGAGACCAACACTGACTACGCAGATCTTAAGAAAGTGTATTCACAATTCTGAGATCGCTTAAGACTATGGGGAAGACGGTTTAGGGGTAAGTCACCTCATACGCGGGCTTTAAAAGGGTTGGTTTCATTTGTTGTATTGTCCTTGTGTTGAGTACTGTTGTGCTACGCTATTATTGGAACTGTCAAGAATTTGTAGTAATAGGACATACATTTTAGTATACAATCAAGATCGAAAGACCCTGTCTTGAATGGCTTATTGGAGAATATAAAGGTTGCAAAAAATGAGTTATATACTAGCCAGTGTTGTGTTGAATAGCTAAGAATGTAGTTTCACTCCAATTGAGCCAATTTCCAGATATAATCATTCTCATCGGCAAACTCAGCTCTTGCAAAAGCGGCTTGCATCAACGAGCCATAAGACCAAGTCAAATCTTTGGCACCTCTTTGCTCACCGTTTTCTCTATCGAATTGTTCACTCAAATGGCCATCTTCGCCAGCAAATGTCTTGCCAATTCTGAGATGTGCGTCACCCCAACCTGCCAAAGCCTGAACCAATTGTTGGAATTGTTCAGAATCTTGAGTAACAACACCAACCGAAACATCAACTTTAGATGCATAGTACTTCCAGAATGGGAGCGTGAATTCTGAAATGTTAATAGCCCCAGCGTCTTGGAAATCTTTGGCAGCTGTGAAGAACCATTGGGCAAAAGTATTTGAGGACAAGAACCATGGATTTCCCAAGGTTGAGTTGACGCCGTTATAAACATCCTCTGGGTATCTCAGAGTCGCAGGAGCAATAGGTAATCCATTATTATCGTTCGAAACATTCAATATTGGGAAGACTATAACAAACGAAGTGGCAACTTCGTAAACTGTTCTAGCAACCCAGTCATTTGTTGGTGCAAAGACTCCATCGTTCAAGTGAGCATGATTGACGCCCAGTATCACTGAGAAATCTTTCAAAGAGGCCTTTTTATGAATGAATGGACCATAGTTGGTGATGATCAAATGTCTGTTTGAGTCCAAAAAGTTTAATATTGTCTCGTTCAACTGTTCAAATTCTTGGTTCAACCATTTGTAAGTTGTATAGTCTTTCAAAACTTCACCGGCAAAATCAGCACCTTCTCTCAAAGATCTTCTCAATACCATCTTGTTGAAGAAATTATCACTGTTGACTTCTTCCCAAGCATCGTAAGTGTTGTTTCTCCAGCTGTCCGCTGTATAAGCCAGATCAACTTTAACGGGTTCTTCCCAAGCTTGACCCACAATATAGTCAAAATCACCACCTTTCTTGGTGTATTCTCTGATGAAGCCAATGATAACGTATGATCTTATGACTGGACCGTCATTTTGTGGTCTCCCCCATAATCCTTGATAAGCAGTATTGTTATTTATGAAGAATTTTGGATCACCTAAACTTTTGATTGCAGTTGTATCCTTTTGTTCATCAATGCTTGCCTTGATAAATTGTAAGAAATAATCTTTTAGTCCTCTTGCGATTGGAGAATCACGATCTGATAATGATTGATAAAGCTGGAGGATGACTTCGTATGTGAACGAAGAGTCACGGACCCAATGAAACCAATAATCCGGCTCTTCTTTTGACTGAGATGCAACACTTAAACCTGGAACTCCACCTTCAACATTGATGTTCATGAAAAGATACTTCTTAGCATTTCCAGCTTGTGAATCTGACATTGAAGGGTCTAACCATTGTGAGATATCATCAGATAGGCCAGATGGTGCAATGAGAGGTTCTGGTGTGATTGTGACTGACTCAGTGATAGGATCCACTTGTTCGACTGAGATGTTGAGCACCTGTGTGAAATAATCATCACTGATTTGTGAAGTTGCACTAATGTTCAAGATCGTAGATAGGCCCTCTTCTGGTAAAAATTGGAATTGTGATAGCATAAACATCCCAGTCGTCGTTGAATCTGTCCTCTGTTCTCTTCAGATTTGTGCCACTTCTAGCTGTTGATTCACCTTGGCCATTGGTATAATAGAGGAAAATCTCCTTGGTATACCGAACATCATACCCAAACACTTGAGCGCTGAAAACACCAGCTTTATAGTCATATGAATGTAGCTGAATATGATTAGTCGCATCTGCTTGAACTGGTGCGTCTTGGACCACCGTGGTGGCCAAGGCAAATGCACTTGTTAAGACCAAGTTAATCAAGTGACGAATCTCCCTATTGTCGTTGAAAGTTTCAATCGTGAACCCGATATTTTTGGGATGGAAAGGGTCCTCTCCATTTTATACCACAATCATACTGTGTCATCTCTATAAGGTTACCTCCGTTTTTCTTCACCTCTTTCAAAATGGCCAAGAGTTGTCTTTGGTTAGTATATGATGAATAGTGACTTTTTGTTTATAGTGGGTCTGGCTTCCTCGAGTCCTAGAACCCTGGAAAAAAGAATGACTAGATCACATTGTATTTTACCGAGAATTAAGTATAGCTGATCCTTCAGCTGTAGGTAATAACTTCCTGTGAAGATGATGGTGTGTTTTTCGGGTTTCTATTGGCTGGTGGGAGATTGTTGATGTTTTCACCTGTGATGTTGTCAACGCTAAAAGAGCCAACTGGTTGTTGTTGAGTATTTCAAGTCACTTAGCAGTATAAGATCCGATCACTTCCGTGCAATACTCACCAACCGGTCCAGTTTAGATCAACTTGACTTGTGGAATGAGCCATGATGATCTTTTTCTCGATGTATAATCCTCAATATATAACTGCACACAGTGTAAATCTGGGGTAAGTGCGTATTTACACCGAGAATCCTTCCGATCAGTTGTCGAGTATCGGACAAAGCTCCAAGAATGTGAAGGCCCTTGTACAATACTGAATAGAGAAAATGTGCTTTTGCTCGTTGATTCTTACTATATAATTATTTTCTTGCAATTGGTATGTTCTCTCGGGAACTGAAGGACCCTGAAACATTTTTAATAATTCGCCCTAATGAATTTTGTGGACTAAGCAAGTGGCCACATGGAAAATAGTATGGGCAAGCTTATCAAAATTGAAGACGATCCCTCTATATACATTTGTGTATAGATTGGTGTATAATTGATATTTTAATATGCAGTTAAACAAAATTATATATATATTTTTTTTTTTTTTTTTTTAATATGTTAACCATGTGTTTTTGCGCAATATTCACATTATATACTGAGCTATAAGATTTCTTTATATGTTTAAAATGTTTGTAAAATGGAGATGTTTATGTATGCTAGCTGTTTACTGTTTCAGCCCTTGCCTTTTGGGCTTCAATTTGGCATTCTTGCTAGATATACGTCATGAAAATTAAAATTGTTTAATCAACTCACGTATCTAATATTTTTTTTTTAAATTTAATAATTTATATCAACTTTTTTCAATTCGATTCAAAAAACAAATTTATAATTATATTATTTAATATTACTAATTGATTGAACTAGCACCAATCCAACATACCGGTCTGATGCTAGTGTATCGGCTCATTAATTCAGGTCACTGTCGTTTAACGCAGTCGGGCATTTCTAATAGTGGCTGAAGTATCAGGGAGAAATCCCTAATATACTTCTTCTAATAACTTTTTGAGAGACCTTAGAGGCTGATAATACTACTCGAGAGCCACATTAATTTCTGATCAACATGAGTATAAACAGTTGTTCTACGATAACAACTACGACTATTATGTGTAGCCAAAATATAACATAAAAATTAAATCAAAAAAAGATACAGAGTTTATCCCAATAACCAACAATTACCATTCCTTATTTACCCAAAATTGACATATCACAGTTCAAGAGTGATGTCATATACCTGTAAGCGAAAAAAAAAACAATCATCAACGTTAGATTGAATCTTCTGATCCTGCAAAAGCCAATCCGAAAAAAGCTGTAACTGCCCCAAGCAAAGCTCCAACTGCACCACTAATAAGTTTGGTCTTGATAGTAGATGGCCGGGTATTGAGACGTTTTCTCTTTTCAATGTGAACAATAACAACCTCATCATCGTCTTCGCCTAAAAGATCCCTCACTGTTCTTTTTCTTGGATTGGTTTCGTACTCAACAGGAGCACCAAACCCTTCAAAAGCATACTGTGGTGATCCTTGATGAGAGGAAGAAGAGCTCCATTCTGATTCGGGGAAACCTTCACCATAATATGGTGCTCCGTTATCTTTTTGATCATCATAATCGTCTTCGTAAGAAACCACTTCATCAGCGTACAAAAGATCAGAGTCTTCATCCAAAATGGATTCGTTATCCTCGTCGTCTTGGGATATGTGTGATTCATCGTCATTAATACTTGTGTTAAAGTTTGTATCCTTCTCCTTCACATCTTCTGTTTTTTCCTCAAGGTCTCCCCAAGCATCATCATTAGAAGAGAAATCATCATCTTCGTCATCACCAAATAATTCCTTTGCAGAACAGACAAACTTGGTGGATGGTGATGATCCTTTTTCTCTTGAAGGGCTCGATATTTCATCTCCAACATCATTTCTCTCATCTTCTTCTTCATCTTCTGGGGTGTTTAAAGAATCATCTTGATCTTCATTGTCCAACGTTGACAGACTTTTTCTATACTTTTTCAATAGGTGTCCAGGAACACAGTTTTCAAGCTCATCAGATTCCCCTTCAGCTGCATCTTCCGTAACGCTTGAAGCAAAGGCATTCTTGAATAGTGTAGCTTCTTTCATGATTGGTGATTCTTCAGGAGCTTCTTTATCGCTATCATCATCACTTTCCTCAGATTCAGACACAACTTTGAATCTTAGCAGCTTTCCTGAATTTTGTGAAATTATCACACCTGTTGAGTTGACCTTTTCTTCATCATCAGTCAAATCAACAAGTTCCGCTTCACCCTTAGAGTTATTTAGGCCCATTGCCTCCACGGATTCAAGGGACTCCCTAGCTAAAACCTGGCCATCGTCTCTCTGGATATCCACCATCTCTGCTTATTTCTTAGTTGTTTGCTTCTTCAATTGAGATATTAACAATTGTGCTTTGGTAGCAAAAATGTGGTTCAAGTTAAATTGTACTCGCTTTGTCACTTTTTTGAATTAAACATATTTATAGTGATCATCCGTTCTCCTTATCAGGTTGACAGATTCACGGCCAAATAGTGACACATAATAAAACGATTTGATTGGACAATTCGCCAGTTCTGGAATGAGCGGTGAGTCGAGAGTATTCGTATCGCGAGATGGTAGTTGAGAGAGTGATGTGGTTTGTACTTGGTTTGTTCAAAGATGAGGAATCGTTAAAGTTGTGCTCCTGGATCCCTCTTCTATTGTTCTCTTGCGGAGGGCCAGACTAATTATTGTTACACAACGAGCAGGCACCAAATTCTGACAATCCATAGAGTAATCGAGCTGTATATCCAAGAGTAGATACAGAACGTGTCTACAGTGTCATACTTCAAGATATTCTTAGCTCCTACTCTCCTTTAAACACACGCTTAACATTATCATCGTGTGCTGACATAATCACCACTAGTTATAACTTTCAATATTACCTAATCCCATAGTTAACGTGGCCAGGAAAAAACCAAAACAAATTGAAAGAAGTGCTGTTCTGATCTTTTAATGCTGATCAAAAGACCCTTTGGAATAAAGACAAGATGTTCAGGTGTGAGTATACAACTGATGTGCTCTGTGTGGTGAAGGAAATTGTAAGCTAACAGGTTTTATCCAGGGAAAAGTGGTATACAGGGGAACTATTCGATCGCTTCCAACCCGTCTTTCCATTCAGATCTTTGGGCGGTATACCCTGCAAAACACAAGTCATCAGATAGACAGGCATCTGTGTTCATCTTCGACAAGAAGAAGTTTGAGTCGCTGCTAGTGAAGAACAATATCATCCGGAAAGGTGATAAGACCGTGGTTAATGAAGCTTATGAAGTTTTGAGAAATCAGGTATCCAATCTAGCCAAATTTAGACATCCAAATATCTTGACATTGATCGAACCTTTGGAAGATCATAAGGCCAACTTCATATTCGCTACGGAATACGTCACGGCTTGTCTAAACACAGTCCCATCAGATCTGGACGATGTTAGTATACAAAAGGGTTTACTTCAAATATCCAACGCCTTGGAATTCCTACATTCCACCGCTAAATATGTCCATTTGTCAGTTCAACCTAGTGCGATTTTCATCAATGAAAATTCAGATTGGAAACTCAGTGGGTTTGGCCATATACAGCCTGTTGAATCCGAAGAATTTTTCATCCCTCAATATGATCCAAGGATGCCTAATTTCGTTAATATCAATCTAAATTATACAGCACCGGAAACTGTTTACGAAAACAACATATGTCCGGCAAGTGATATATATTCATTGGGTTGTTTTATCTATTACTTGTACACAAAGGGAGAAAAATCGATAATCAACTGTAATAACTCAACAAGTTATTATAAGGATGACTATGAGAAATTTGAAAGAACATTGAGACAAAGTAATCCTAAAACCGTTTTCAAAAATGTCCCTGATACATTGTTTCAAGTTCTACCAAACTTATTAGCAAGAAATCCAAATCAAAGATCTGGTATCAAAGAATTTATAGAGAGTGGATATTTCAACAATCCATTAGTGAAATCAATGATCTTTTTAGACGAGTTTCCTACAAAATCTGATGATGAAAAGGCAATTTTTTTAAAATCATTAGTTAACCTTTTACCTTTATTCCCAACATCAATTCTACAGAAAAAAGTTCTTCCAATATTGTTGGATTTGTTAAGCAAAAAAGTTGAATCATTAATTCAAGTGACACTCAACATCATCTTGTTGATTGGGAACACCTTGTCTCAATTGACGTTCCATGATAAAGTTTATCTCACATTGTCTGATGACAAATTGCTCTCATTACCTGAAGCTCAAATAGTTATACTAGAAAACTT